>CM051457.1:95665849-95735901 GCA_028274465.1 Plantago ovata | reverse complement strand
GTTCATAAAATTACCTAATGTACTTTTCTTTTGCAAAGCCTCCCATTGCATCAACATCTCCACATTTGCAGTGTCAAGATATGACGGATAGGTTTCATTGATTCGGTCGTTTTTTCAACACAACTTTCGGGTGTGGTGGGTCAGAGAAGTCACCGGGCAGTCACCGGAGCATGCCTGTTTCAGCACTGTCAACCTTTGACGATTTGAGGACTTGAGACTCTCTTGGGAGCCATTTCTTTATATAGAGCAAGAATTGTACGAAACAGATAGTTTGCTTTTTGATCGAGGTACAGTAGTTTTCAGGCTAGAAATTGCAGAGAAAGGAAATGTGAGTTAAAGAATTTTGTCATTTCTCTAACTCCTCTTTATATAGTGTCTCTGGTGTGTGAGAAACTCAATCGATTTGAGTTCTCAGCAAGGGTAAAACAGAGAAACACTGGAGATAGTGGAGCCTTTGCATTGAATGCGTAGTGGCCCACTAACTAAAACCGTCAGAGCACTCTCTCTCTTTGTTTTGTTAGCCGTTAGATTAATAACTCCTTTTAATCAATGGCCACGATTGAATTTCATGTCATGATTATTGCGAGTTTATCTGTGCCAGCTTAACGTCACAAATTGATTTTACCGAGTAATAAGGGATAGATTGCTTGCTGAAATAGACAAGAATCTTTTCAGCGAGTTTGAATTAACAATCTAGATACTTGCTGAAAGTTCCCCCTTACTTAGATATCTCATATTTTCTAAGTTTAAAGATATTTCTGATTTCCCGTATCAGTAAATTCTTTTTGCATTTGAGACATCCTTTGGTAAAATCTGAGAGATGAGATTTTGCTCTTTTCTGAATTCCCGTTTCAGAAAATTCCTTTGATACTTGAATACCTGTTTCAGTATCTTTTGATTGTCTAAGTACCCGTCTCAGCAATCCTTAAGTTCTTTCACTTACTGAGTTCCTGTCTCAGCAAGTGATCAAGTTTCCTAACAAATACCTGTTTTGAAGGAATTACTTGTGAATGCCTGTTTCAGCAATCATGTTGTGACTTATCATTTCTTAGAAGAAATCAGTGACTTGGTCTTTTGGACAGGAATACTTTGGCTTGCTGAATACCTGTTTCAGCATTCTGCCAAGTGTATCCTTTATTGAGGTAGTTCAATCAATCCAAGGTTATACCTTAGCATTGCGAACCTATTATCCGGTAGGGGCTTGGTAAAGATGTCAGCAAGCTGATCTTCAGTACCTACTTTCACAACCTCAATATCACCTTTTTCCACATGATCTCTAATGAAATGATGTCTAATATCAATGTGCTTGGTCCTAGAGTGAAACTTAGGATTTTGCGTAATTGCAATAGCACTTGTATTATCACAAAAGATTGGTGTTTTCTTTGCAGAAATACCATAATCTCTTAATTGTTGCTGAATCCATAGGATTTGAGCTGTGCAACAACCAGCTGCAATGTATTCAGATTCAGTAGATGAATTGGCGACACACGTTTGCTTCTTGCTGAACCATGATATTAATCTAGTACCCAAAAACTGACAAGTTCCAGAGGTACTTTTTCTATCAAGAGTTGATCCACCATGATCAGCATCAGAATAGCCAACCAATTCAAGTCCAGAATCTTTTGGATACCATAATCCAACATTGACTGTACCTTTAACATATTTCAGTATTTTAATTGCCTTTTTGTAGTGTGATTCTCTTGGATCCGATTGGAATCTTGCACACACACAAACAGCATACTGAATGTCAGGTCTACTTGCTGTTAAATACAACAAGGAACCAATGAGCTTCCTATACTTGTGTTCTTCAACACTTTTGTCCTCTTTAGTATAGCCCAATTTGGTACCAACACTCATAGGGATCTTTTCAGGTTTTTCATCCTCTTTGATCCTAAACTTTATGAGCATTTCTTTCGCATACTTTGCTTGATTTATGAATATTCCATCTTTGAGTTGCTTGACTTGCAACCCTAGGAAATAATTCAATTTTCCCATCATACTCATTTCAAACTTATTTGTCATGAGTTTGGCAAAATCATCACAAAGTTGCTTGTCCTTAGATCCAAAAATTATGTCATCCACATAAATTTGAACTAAGATTAATTTACCATCATGGTTCATGGTAAAAAGAGTTTTGTCAACTTCACCTTTCTTGAAACCATTTTCCAGCAAGAACTTAGCTAAGGTATCATACCATGCTCTTGGTGCTTGCTTTAGACCATATACAGCTTTCTGAAGCTTATATACCATCTTGGTTTCTGAGGGAAGTTCAAAGCCAGGGGGTTGTTCTAGGTAGACTTCTTCAGCAAGTTCACCATTTAAGAATGCACTCTTAACATCCATTTGGTAAACAATGAAGTCATTGTGAGCAGCAAAGGCCAAGAAAAGCCTAATTGCATCCAATCTTGCAACTGGAGCGTAAGACTCATCATAGTCCAATCCTTCAGTCTGACAGTAACCTTGAGCAACTAAGCGTGCTTTGTTTCTTGTTACTTCACCAGACTCGCTCAGCTTGTTTCTGAACACCCACTTTGTACCAATAGCTTTCTTATTTTCAGCAAGTGGCACAAGTTTCCAGACTTTGTTTCTTTCAAATTGATCCAATTCTTCTTGCATTGCCTTTATCCATTCAGAATGCTTCAAAGCTTCTTCTATGGTTTTAGGTTCAATTTCTGAAACAAAGCAAGAGAATAAAGATTCTACTTCTACGACAGTTGCTTCTTCAGCAAGTCCTTGAGTAGCTTTGGATCTAGTCACTTGGCGTTTATTAATATCGCCAATCATATCCGTAGAGGGATGATCTCTAATCCATTTATTAACAGGTTTCCTGTTTGTTGGATCAGGATATGTTTGCTCATCAGCATGTGACTCTTCAGTATGTACTTGTTCAGTACTACTGGGAATTTGTGTCTCTGCTGAGATTTGATCGTCAGCAACTGCTTGTTCAGCATTGCTGGGTTGAGGTATTTCATCAGCAGGCACTGTAGATTGCGTAATTTCAGCAACTTCCGGAGCAACCGCATCTTTTGCTGGAAATTCCTTGTCGTGAACTATATTCATCTTGTCATGACTCGGGGGAGGAGAATCATTGTCAGAATCATCATTTAGTTCAATTGACTTGATTTGCCTAGCATCAGATTCAGTTCTTTGCTCATGTATGATTAGCTTTTTCATACATTCCGATATTTCTTCTTCAGCAGGCATACCTGTGTCTTTTCGTAGAATACAACATGCACAGATTCTTCAATCTTTTGTGCCTTTTTGTTGTAAATTCTGTAAGCTTTACTATGCAAGGAGTAGCCAAGAAATATCGCTTCGTCTGCCTTTGGTTGAAATGTTCTTAGGTATTCTCTACCATTATTAAGAACGAAACACTTACAACCAAATACTCTTAGATGAGTGATGTTAGGAGGTCTTCCAACAAACAATTCATAAGGAGTTTTGTTGTATTCCTTAGTAATCAAACATCTATTCTGAGTATAGCAGGCGGTATAATCGCTTCAACCCAGTAAGCCTCATTTATCTCAGTGTCAGCAAGCATTGTTCTTGCGGCTTCTTTCAGGGTACGATTCTTCCGTTCAGCAACACCATTTTGCTGTGGTGTCCTTACTGAGGATAACTGATGTTGAATACCTTTGGAGGTACAATATTCAGTTATGTACTGGTTTACAAACTCAGTACCATGGTCTGTCCTTATGACTCTTACCTTGTCATTTTTCATGACTTCAAGCTTATTCAGCAAGTTAGGTATTTCAGTCTTGGTTTCAGATTTGTGCTTGATGAATACTACCCAAGTGAATCTTGAATAGTCATCTACCACGACTAGACCATACTTCTTACCAGCATAGCTTGTTGAAGAAGATTCAAACAAGTCCATGTGCAAGAGTTGTAAAGGTTTTGTAGTTGACGGTACTGCCTTGTTCTTAAAAGAGGATTTGGTTTGCTTTCCTTGCTGACATGCATTGCAAACACCATCCTTCTTAAAAGTAACCCTAGGTAATCCAACTACAAAGTGCCTTTTTAGACAGCTTATTCAGCGTCTTGAAGTTTAGATGACTTGTTCGTTTATGCCATAACCATGCTTTTTCAGCAAGGCAATCATGATCTGAGACAAGGCATTTTTCAACGTTTGCTGAAGACCAATCAACGGTGTACAATCCTCCTGATCTTCTTGCAATCATTATAACCTTTTTAGTCTCAAAATCTACAAGTTTACATTCATCACTTTAATTTTGATGAAGTATCCTTTGTCAGCAAATTGACTCATGCTGAAAAGGTTAAACTTAAGATTTTTGACATAAAAACTCCAGAAATGGTTATACATCCCAACTTCACATCACCATAGCCTTTTGTAGATCCGGAGCCTCCACCAGCAAACCTTATTGTTGGACCTTTAGACCACCGTCTATAGTTTATAAGGTTATTCTTGTTGCCCGTCATGTGCTTTCCACAACCACTATCAAAGTGCCAGATTGCATCGTTTGTCTCCGTGGCTGCAGTCTGCACAATCAAGAGCAAACAAGTTAATTATCCATTGATGGATGTCCATTAACATGTTCAAGAATGCGTCCAGTGGAAACCCAAGTCTGAAGTTTTTCAACTTTGACTTGTTTTCTACTTGCTGAGGAACTAGGAGGTTTTGAGCTAAAAGACTTTTGACTCGTGCTGGTCAAATCCACTTTCTGATGTGGTGTCTTGCTCTGTTGACCTTTTTGCTGAACATACTTTTCAGTAAGTTCTTTTCTAGCAAGGTTCCTTCTAGTCCTAGCATTGGGAGTCTTTTCAGAACTCTTAGGCTTGGTTTTCTTCATCTCTTTGAAGTATCTTTGCTGACTTTGCTTATACTCATGAAAGAGTTGACTTTGTTTGGTTTTGAAACCGACTCCACTCTTTGGAGAATGTTGAGCTTTAGCATCAGCAACCTTACTTGATTCAGGTTTGTCAGCAAAGGACTTCTGATTACTTTTGGTAATCTTGCCTTTAGACTTAACAACTTGCTTTTCAGCAACTTGTTTGGCGGAATGCTTCACGACATTCTTTTTCTTTCTAGTTTGCTTCACAGCAACCTGTTTTCCTTTTAAAGTCTTGTTACTTTGAGCAGCAACAGCGGGCTTTATGGTCATAGGTACTTGATTGCATGTTTCAGCAACCTTAGTTTGACCAAACTGATAGATCACTGGTGAACTACTATCAGTAGCACGTACAAAGGAGATAGGTGATTTATCTTTTCTCAAGATTTCTACGTTATCACCTTCACACGTTGCTCCTAAATCTTCTTTCTGAGATGGATCTCTCAAATAAGAGTTTAGTTCAGTCAGCGTATTACTCGCTTCCACATAAGATTTGAAATTGATTTTCATCTTTTTCATTTCTTGAATTTCAGCAAGTAACTTTAGAATTGAGGACTGATACTCTTCTAATTCTAATGCCATTTGAGAATTTTTCTCTGCAGCCTCAGCAATCAACTTCTTAAGACGCCTTATTTCAGCATCCTTTTCTTCTGTCTCTTTCTTCAGCAAAACGTACTTTTCAGTAGTTTGCTTGGTCAGAGTTTCAGCAAGTTGAAGTTTTTCTTGCTGTTTGCTGAGAGTTTTCTCAAATCTTTCGATTTCTCCTTGAATCTTGTCAAGGTCAATCTCGTCTTCACTTTCTGAATCAGAGTCAGAGGTAGAATCATTTACCTGACCGGCCATGAGGCAGAATTCGTAGTTCGACACATCTGGATAAGCTTCCATAGCTATTCCACACACTTCTTTGCCAATCTCCACGTCTAGAGTGGCTTCCTCATCGTCGGTGTCTGAACTTTCATCCTCACTATCCTCGGAGCTTGTCTCAATGCACAATGCATCGATTTTTGCTTGAAGCTTCTTCTTTTCTTCAGCAATGAAAGCTCTTTTGAACTTCTTTTCTTTTCAGCAGATTTGCCTTTCAGCAAGGGGCAATTTGCTTTGAAGTGTCCAGGCTTTTTGCAGTAAAAACATAGATCATTTCCAACTGCTGGTTCTTCTGATGATGTAGCTTGCTGAGCTTGCTTGTTCAGTGAGCTAGTATCATTCTTGTACTTATGGTAGTTGTTACCAAGATGCTTTTTCAGCTTCTCTTTTGCTTTTCGCCTTTCAAGTTCCTTACTGATGAATTTCTTCATGTTTTAACAACTAAAGCATTTTCATCAGCAGGCTCTTTATCATTCTTATTTTCAGAAGATGACGGCTTTGCAGCAAGAGCAATGTTTTGCGATTTTTCAGCAAACACATTTTCTCTTTGCTTTGTCTCATAATTGACAGTAGCAAGATGAGAGAACAACTCAGTTGGTGTAATGTCAGGCATTCCTTGATTATAATAGAAATTTTGAGTATGGATCCATTCTTGATTCAAACTCCTGATGATAGTTTTCACTTTCTCAGAATCTGAATAAAAATTATCAACACCCAGCGCTGCCATTTCACTAACAAGAGTTGTGAATCTGAAGTCCAAGTCTTCCGGTGACTCGTTAGCACCTTGCTTAAAGTTTTGAAACTTCAGCTTAAGTACTTCAAGTTTGTTTTCCTTGGTCTTGTCAGATCCAACACAAAGATCTTGAACCATTTTCCAAGCCTCCTTAGCAGTCTTGGCACCCCACAGTTTGCACTGTATGGTATCCGGAGTTGATCTGATGATGATATTTCTTGCTTGGCCATCAAGACGGAATCTCTTAGCTTTCGTCAGAAGTCCATTCCTCTCTTGGTTTAGGCACAACCGTATCTGATGGTTCGCCTTGGATGGTTTCCTTTCCAGCTTCAGTGGTTTTATGAGGGAAACTCCTTTCAATCTTGGTGATCTTGATAGGTCCATCATTAATGACGGTGACCATCTCATCACTAATGGCCTCAAGATGTAACATCATGTTGTTTCGCCATTTCTCGTAATTTTCCAGCTTCAGCAAGGGAGCATCTCCTAAAGACATCCTGTCAGCAAAGCACTACCAAACTTGATCAAGTGAAAGTGATTTAAGGAAAGCACTTAAGGGGATCTAGGTTCAGTGCAGAAGGCTAAAGAACCTCCTGCTCTGATACCACTTGTTGGTCCCTTTAAACAACAAGAAAAGACTAGAGGGGGGGGGGGGGTGAATAGTCTTTTCAAACTTTTGTCGTTTAAAACTTTCTCAGCAAGTACTTATTACTTTTCAGTAATGAAGTTGCTGATACTTAACTTTCTCAGCAAGCGTAAGTTACTTTACAGTAGCTTGGTTTGCTGATACTTAAAATCAGAGAGCGGAAGTCTTTGAAACAATAAGTGCTTTTTCAGCAAGTAAAGTGTTTCAGCAAGTGATGGGAGTGACTGTGTACAAACAGATATAATTTGCTGAAAGCTAAATGCAGTAAGTAAATCACACAAACGCTTTTAGAGTGGTATCTGAGAGTGGCGTAATCTCCCAACTAATCCACTTTGTCCTTTCTAGGACTGAATCCACTAAGATATGATTGAGGTTCCTTACAATCTCCTATCTAAAGCGATTCAACAGAAACCAAAGCACACTTGCTTTGTCTCCAACCTAAACTAGAGAACTCAACCTTGTTCTCCACCAAACTTGGTACTTTTAATCAGCAAAAGCTTGCTCGATTAAGTTCCCCCTGAATATCACGCCTGAAAGGGTGTATTTTCAGTTAGAGAGTTTTGGGGTGAGATAACTTAATTATAACTTATTCAGTTACAACAAGTAATCTAAGAAACACAACTTGGAATACTTTGCAGTAAACAAGTTTGATTGTTTCTGGTGTCAAGACTTGTTTTTGTTCGAAAGAAAGAACACTTAACTAATTCCTTAGTCGAGTTTGTTCTACTTCTTCACAAGTAGCTTTTTCAAGCTTTAAGTCTTGGAACGGATCAATGGCAGTAAGAGTGTTTGAAGGTTTGTGAGTTCTAAGCACAAGTGAGAGTTTGATCACGTTGTTGACACACTTCAACTCTTTGCCGGATGACCTCTATTTATAGTGCAAGTAAGGAGCCGTTTGAATTTCAAATCCTAAGGCTTTTGTTCCTTAACATGTCACTATCTTGCTTTTGTACTTTCAGCAGCAACCTTTGTTTGTCTTCTAGTCTTCATGTCCTTTGTGTGTAAGCTTTGCATTAAATGCACTTTTGAATAGAATTCAAACAGTAACAATGGAGCGCAAAATCTCGTACATTCAGCAAGAGGTCACATATGTTCATCAGCAAGTGTTCATTCTCAGTTTCAGCAAGCACAACCTACTTTGTCTTTCAGATTTTCACTTATGCAATGCTGTTGCTGAAAATTTCACTTTCTGAGCAACACGTGCCTTACTAGTCTTCAGCAATCTTCAAGTCTTCAAGTCTTCAAGTCTTCAGAAGTCTTCAAGATTCTGACCGGTTTCTTATTTGCTTCAATAATTTGTTTGTAATAAACAAAATACATCTTCAGCAAATGCTTCAATAGGTCATTTTCTTTTCAGAAAATAAGTTACATCAAAGCTAAGCATCAATAAGATATTTTCTTTTCAGAAAATAAAATACATCATACGCTAAAGTGTCAATAAATTAATTTCTTCACAGAAATTAAAGTACGTCATCAACCAAGATAAAAACTTATCTAACACCTATCTAAGTCATCAGCAAACGTTCCTCTTTTACAATGTCCTTTAAAAATTCTAAAATCCTATGGACCTTAAGAGTACTAGTTACTGGACTGTTCTTAATTTAGCATGGTTAATTGCTCATCAAAATTACAAGTTTCCTAACACGGGAGCATTGCATAGTCCAAATGGCATCCTCCTATAGGCAAATGTTCCAAATGGGCAAGTGAATGTCGTCTTCTCCTGATCCTCCGGTGCAATCGGAATCTGGTAGAAACCTGATAAACCATCAAGAAAACAATAAAACTTCCGCCCCGCAAGGCGGTTTAGCATATCATCTATAAATGGTAAAGGGAAGTGGTCTTTTTTAGTGGCGGCATTTAATCTTCTATAGTCAATGCACATCCGCCATCCAGTGGTCTTCCTAACTGGTACCAATTCTCCCTTCTCATTCTCTTCCACCGTGACTCCTGATTTCTTAGGGACTACATGTACCGGGCTCACCCATCGACTATCAGGAATGGGGTAAATCATATCAGCATCTAGCAACTTGATCACTTCCTTTTTTACCACCTCTTGCATGGCTGGATTTATCCTTCACTGAGGTTGCCTAACGGGTTTGGCATCTTGTTCTAGAGTGATGTTGTGCACGCATCGTGTAGGGCTAATACCTTTGATATCACTGATCCCCCATCCTATAGCTGCGGAATTTTCCTTCAATACTTCAATCAGCTTACTCTCTTCATTGTCGGAGAGATGTGAGGAGACAATTACAGGCTTCTTCTGATTTTCTCCTAAGTACACATACTTGAGGTGCGCAGGAAGCGGTTTCAATTCTAAGCCAGGTTCTTCAGGAAACCCATTTTCTTCTTCTTCTTGATCTAAAGGTTCAAGTACCTCTTCTCCTGCGGGAATTTCTGGGGTGTTATCCATCATTTCAACTAGTTCCCTTGCTTCTTCGGTCATGTAGCACGTCTCAGTTTGCATTGTTAGTGCCTCCTCAAGTGGTTCACGATTACCATGGCAATGATGAAATTCGGGAATCACGGATTCGTAGCAATCGACTAATTTTAACTCCTCCACAACTTCCTTATCTCTGATGCTACATCCTACCAACTCAATCTTCTCGCCCATTACCTCCATGGTTATTTTCTTGCCCTTTAGTTCAAGGCATGTGTTGGTAGTTGGCATGAATGGTCTCCCGAGTAGTACTACGTGCTCACGGATATGGCTTTTTCCCTCGCCCGCGGACTTCATTACTACAAAATCAGCTGGGATTATCAATTTGTCCACCTTCACAAAGATGTCTTCTATTATCCCGACCGGCCTCTTCACACTTTGGTCCGCCATTTGGACGACCATATTAGTTGGTGTTAATTCTCCGAGTTCCAGAGCCTTGTACACTGAATACGGCATTAAGTGAATGCTAGCTCCTAAGTCAAGCATTGCCTTCGTAGTTCGTCCATTTCCCAAGGCGATGTCGATGATGAAGCTTCCAGGATCCTTTTTCTTTACGGGCAATCCGGCAATCGAGTTGACCGTTTCAACCCCATTCACTTCCTTTCCTGAAGTAATCCTTTTGTTCTTGATCTCACGAAAGAATTTCGTATAAGCTAGAATGTTCTGGATTAACTCTAAGAGAGGCACATTGACTTCCACTTTTGACAGGCGTTGGAATAGGGGTGAATCTTGAATATCCTTCTTGGCTGGTTTGATCCGACTCGGGAATGGCACATGTGGTTTAGGAGGCACATATGGATTGGAAGATTTGTGAAGTTCCCCTGGCATACTAGTTCATACCTCGACTTCGTCATCATCTATGTCTATTACAGATGGTCTTGGTTCATCATTCCTTTCCGGAACTTCTTGAGGTTCTTTGGAACTTCCGCTAACCTCTTGTTCTATGCTTGGTCCAGTATTATCGATCTCAGTAGATTCCACCCGTTTAGGACGTACGAAGTTAGGAATTTTGGTCATCTTGCCTCCTCGGAGTAGTAGATTCACCTCTTCGCACTCATTCTCCTTTGTAGCAACAGCTGGAGGTTGTTCGGGGCCAGTTTCAGGTGTCTCGTCGGGAGGACTAGGATCGACCGGTTCCCTGGAGTTGGGGGGTGATTCGCCCCTCACCTCGGGTGGTTTGCTCACTACTTCCTGGGGGGTATCCTCGACTGCTTTACCACACCTTCCACACTTTAGTAGGCTAAGCTCTTTGATAAGTTGCTCAGTTACTTCGACCGCTTCAAAACCTTCTCTATGCGAAGATTGTTCTCAGCTTGCCCTGCGTGTGCTATCTCGAAAACACTCTCAATGGCTTTAATCCCTGCGTAAAACGCAAGTTCCTCCTCCTCACTGATGTCTTCGTCCTCAGAATATCCTTCGTATAACCCGTCAGTTTCGTCTTGATTTGAGTATATGTTGATGACTTCATTCGACATTATTTTCTCGGATTGTGCGGATCCATTGGCGTACTTTTGAAAGACCTTCACTGCCTCTTCAACTGTACATTCTTCTAAACCTCCACACATCCCATCCACTTGAAGCCTAACTTCATCACGTAGTCCTCCAACAAAAAACCAAATCAGCTCCCCATCGTCGAAACGGTGGTGGGGGCACTCACGTTTATACAGCTCAAAACGTTCGTAGGTGTCACAGAACCGCTCGTATTCTCCTTGCTTGAAGTGTTCGATCCGATTCTGTAGTGCAATCGTCTCATGGTAAGGCATGAATCGTGCCAAGAACTCCTCTACTACCGCGCTCCAGGTCCTCAGTGATCCTGGTGCTAACCTTGCTATCCATATCCTTGGTTCATATCCCAAAGCAAAAGGAAATTATTTCCTGCATAATTGATCCTCGGTAAACCCCCCTTTGCTGGAACTTTTGCTATTTCCTCTTCATAGGACCTGATGAAGCTTATCGGATTCATATCCTCTCCATCTTCGAACCTCGCTATCCTTCTCACTATGGAACTTGTTACCTCATACCCCGATAACTCTTCTTCCAAGTATATAGCTGACCCTCTCCTGACTTGCGAGAACGTAGGTGTCAAGCGGGCTTTTAAGGTCGTGATACCTGGAAATCTGTATCAGGAGTAATCTCAAAACTGAAAATTAGCCTCGTTAGAAATTTCAAAAATCGAGAATATTTCTAGAAATCGAATACTACTAAGGCTAGGAAAGGAGAATTAGAAACAGACTAGGAAAGCAGTATCAGAGAGAGATTAAAAAGGAAAACTAAAACTACTAGAATTAGGAATTGAATGCTGAAAATATAAATAAATTAAACAGAAGAAAGGAGTATAGTCCCCGGCAGTGGCGCCAATTTGATGAACGGAGATTTGTCGGGTCCCGATTCGATCAAATAAATTTGTTGTTTAGCCAAAGACAATTCACGACTACAACGAAAACCGTAGTGTAGCAGTAGAATGACCTCGAGTGTCGTTCTCTAAGGACTATAACTAGCTTTATCTATTTAACTAAAGAATATAAAAACAGCAGACAGTAAAGCAAAGGTTTTTTCTAACAGATAATGGAGATTGGTGATAGTATGATCCTTCAAAGCATAACGGGTCAATAATCATGCGTAAATTCCTCGGTCTTGCATGGAGATCTTTGATCAATCGAATGTCCTGTTGTAATTATTAAGCACTACGAAGATACAGATACTGACAAGTCAATCACTATTGTCCTATTGTGTTCCGTAATTATTCAACACTACGAAGATATAGATGTGCATAGGTCGACGAGGGTCCAGTTGTGCATAATCATTAATGAACATACGAGAATATTGGTTGAGCCTGATCAACGAAATAAAGCAATAACACGGAGTATAATGCGCGATATAGCCATTAGCATGATTATCTTCCCTTCGCTAAGAATTCACATGCTACAACCAACGATAAGTTTAGCTACTCATAGTTGTCATGCAATCAACAGAAATCATAGAAGAAAAACATGTTGAAAGATATAAAAAATAAGTAGAATAAATCGTAAGATACAATGTTACCGAAGGTTGTCAGTCTCCGAAGAATCAAGATCTTACAAGCTCCAATTTGCTATGAAAAAGTATCTCCTAAGCTACGAACCTCCAGAACAGGCTCTGGGAAGTTCCTACCTAAAACTACAAAGAGAGGTGAGAGAATAGGTCTGGAAAAGTATATATTTCGGAGAAAAACTGAGCAACTATATATAGGCTTCGAAATAGTGTGGGGCGATTCGCCCCACGTCCCGGGCGGTTCGCCCGGGAGTAAATTTCGCGGAATTCCGTGTTTTCGACGCGTTTTTGGATTTCTTCCCCTTTTCGGACTCGGTTTCTGACTCCAAGTGGCCTTCTAACCTCCAGATTCGACCCCTAGACTCCAAATCCTATCCGAAAACCTTCAGATACTCCAAATAGGCTTCTGGAACACCAATTCCTTGTCAACTTCAATATAATTGCCCGGAAATCCTCGTTTTTCAACCAAAACCTGTAAAATAAAATCTAAAGGGAAGTGACACTATTCTAATAAAATGCACTAAAATATAGCTAAATTAACATAGAGGATAGCTAAAATAGGTGAAAAAGACTCAAATGAAAGTGTAAAATACCCATTCATCAATGATCAAGAATATAACAACACGGCATTGAAGGCTTGTCCGACTACTTCGACAAGTGATATATTATAGATTATATGTTCTAGCTTTGAGAGACAGAATTATATTGAAGCTGGTGATCTCCGTGGACGTAGGTTATTTACAACCGAACCACGTTAAACTCTTGTGTTCTTTCTTGCTTGCGTTCTTGCTCTGTTTTCTGTTTTGGTTGCTTGGGTGTGTGTTTGATTTGGTGTAACAAGTTCTTGTTGGTTTAGTTGTTATTGTGAGCTTTTGTGATCAGGTAATCGACTATAGTTGATACGAACTCAACAGTATCTTACCAAGACGAAGAGAAGCAATTTTCTGCCGAGGAAATTCCTTCAATGGTTTTTCACTTTTGCTAAAGATGAAGGAGGCTGCGGAGGCATACCTTGGCACCACCGTTAAAAACGCGGTTGTAACCGTGCCTGCATATTTCGATGATTCTCATCGCCAGGCTACTAAGGATGATGTACGTATTGCTGGCCTTAATGTCATGCAAATCATTAACGAACCCACTGTTGCAGCTATAGCTTATGGTTTGGAAAAATTTCGGAAAGCAACTGTGACAGAGGGAAGAATGTGCTCATTTTCGACCTTGGAGGTGGTACTTTTGATGTTTCATTGTTGACAATTTCCGGAGGCACTTTTGAAGTGAAGGCAATACATATGTGGGGATAGTCATTTAGGAGGGGAGGATTTTGATAACAGAGGATGGTGAACCACTTTGTTCAGGAGTTCAAGAGGAAGCACAATAAAGATATTAGTAACAACGCAAAAGCTTTGAGACGACTGAGAACGGCTTGCGAGAGGGAAAAGAGGATGCTTTCATCCAGTGCTCAAGCCACGGTTGAAATCGATTCTTTAGATGATGACTTGTACTTGACCATTAAACGGGCAAGATTTGAAGAGCTTAACATGGATTTGTTCAAAAAGTGTTTGGAGTTGGTTGAGAAGTGTTTGACAGATGCTAACATGGATAAGAAGAGTCGATGAGGTTGTTGTTGTTGGTGGATCGACTAGGATTCCAAAAGTTCAACAACTATTGCAGGATTTCTTCAATGGGAAAGAGCTTGTGAAGAGCATTAATCCTGATGAAGTTGTTGCTTATGGAGCTTCGGTGCAAGCTGCAATGTTGAGTGGTCAAGGCAATGAGAAAGTGCAGAAGTTGGTTCTCATGGAGGGTAAATTGCACTTTTGGTCCCCGTGTCTTGGTCCTACTCGGTTTTGGTCCTCGAACTCGTATAATTCGTTGTATAGACACCTTAAGTCGCCTAATTCGCCGTATACAGTGTTAGTTCGCTGTCCAGTCACAAAAATGGTTGCCAACTCACGCCACATTGTCTCCAAATCATCACACACATGGCAGCCTTGTCTCCAAATATTCACATGCTAAACAGAGTACAAATGAGCTTGGTTGTGCTCTGTTTATAGAGCTTAATTAAGCTCTGTAAATGATCTTGATTGAGCTCTGTTTATAGAGCTTAATTAAGCTTTGTAAATGAACATAATTATACTTTGTTAAAGAGCTTGATCAAGCTAATAAACAAAGATTAACTATGCTCATTTACAGAGCTTAATTAGCTCCAAACCATCACACACATGGCAGCCTTGTCTCCAAATATTCACATGCTAAACATAGCGTAATTATGCTCATTTACAGACCTTAATTAATCTTTGTAAATGAGCTTGATTGTGCTCTGTTTTACAATTATTTTTCTCAGAGTACGCTAAGAATCATAGCAGAACAAATAAAGTGAATTGAGTTTATTGAAAGTAAGAAAACTCTTGTGTATTAACGTGATTTACAAAGGAAAACATAACTAGCTATTTATACTACTATAACCCTAATAAAACTATATGTACACGCCTGTCTCCATCCCTAAACTAACTCTTTTCTTCTTTTCAAACTCTTCCGGAGTTTCCTGATGAGATCTGGACTCTCTCAATATGGCGGTGTTGACCAAGGAGTTAACCTGCTCTGGCTCAACTCCTATGTTAACTCCTGTGTTGTCTTGCTCAACTCCTATGTTAACTCCCGAGTTGTCCGGCTCAACTCCTATGTTAACTCCTATTCTCGTTCTTCTTTCTTTCATTTCTTGAGATTCCCCCTCAAGATGAGAGTAAATGTTTATTACTCCCATCTTGCCCATGAAGAACTTAATCTTCTCTGATGGCAAAGCCTTAGTGAACATATATGTCGGCTGTTGTGAAGTGTGGACATAAATCACCTCAATGATCTTACTTTGTACCTTTTCTCTAATGAAATGTTGATCGATCTCAATATGTTTAGTTTTCTCATGATAAACAGGATTCTTAGTCAGGCTAATTGCTAACTGATTGTCACAATACAACTTCGTGGGTTGTTTTTGTTCAAAACCAAAATCTTTCATGATATAATGAATCCACATGATTTCACAAGTGGCATGAGCTATAGCTCTGTATTCTGATTCTGTAGAGGACTTGCTAACAACATTTTGTTTCTTGGTTCTCCAATTAATGAGAGATTTCCCCAAGAAAATGCAGTACCCGGATAGAGATCTTCTAGTGTCAACACACCCATCAAAATCTGCATCTACAAATGTTATCAACTCCAGGTTTCTTTGTGACGACAGTAGAATGCCCTGTCCTGGATTTCCTTTCAAGTATCTCACCACTTTCAGTGCAACCTCCATATGTTCCTTTGTGGGGTTTTCCATGTACTGATTGAGAATATTGACCGAGTAACTGATGTCTGGCCTCGTTAAGGTGAGATAAATTAATTTTCCAACTATCTTTCTATACTCAGTTGGATTGTTGAGTGGATCTCCATCCTTTTGGATATGATGATTCTGCTCTATAGGAATGATCAGTGGTTTACATCCTAGCAAGCCATGTTATTGAATGATTTCCAGAGTATATTTCCTCTGACATAAATATATACCTTCTCTTGATCTTGAAATTTCTATTCCTAAGAAATATTTAGGTTCCCCTAAATCTCTGATCTTGAATTGTTGTCTTAAGTACTCTTTTGTTTTGTTCAGTTCATCAGAGTTAGTTCCTCCTAGCAAAATGTCATCAACATATACTAGGAGTACCAAGTAGCTTTTCTCTGTTCTTTTAGTGAAGAGTGAATAATCATGTTTGGACTGAACAAAACCAAATTGAATGAGCGAATCGGTGAATTTCATGTTCCATTGTCTGGAGGCTTGCTTTAGCCCATAAATTGATTTGTTGAGTTTACACACTTTATTCTCTAAGGATTCCCCCTTAATGGTGTATCCAGGAGGTAATTTCATGTAAATGTCCTCATCGAGATCACCATTAAGAAAGGCATTATGAACATCTAGCTGGGAAAGCCTCCAATTGTGTTGTGCAGCTAGAGCCAAAAGAATCTTAACCGTGGTGAGTTTAGCAACAGGACTAAATGTCTCACTGTAATCCAGTCCATGTTGTTGTGTAAATCCTTGTGCTACTAACCGAGCCTTGTATTTGTCAAGAATACCATCGGATTTTAATTTAGTTTTGAAGACATACTTGCATCCTACTGCTTTGTGTCCTTGTGGAAGTGTAGTGATGCTCCAGGTATTGTTGTGGTGCATTGCATCCAGCTCTTCTTGAATGGCTTGTCTCCATTGGGGGTATTTGATTGCTTCCTGGAAACTTTTTGGTTCCTCAAGAATAGATAAGGAGATGGAGAAAGCCCTTTGATTTTCTGAAAGTCTATCATATGATAGATACATGGAAATGGGATATGCTGTGCTAGATTGAGTGGCTTGTCTTGTGCCTTTCTTCAATTCTGCACAGTGAAAATCTTTGAACCAAACGCTCTTTTGTTTGTCTCTAGTAGATTTGCGAAGAGATGTGATTGATTCTGGCTGTTCTTGCAACTCAGAAGGTTCAGGATCATGATGATTATCGTTCATTTGTGGTGATGAAGAAAGAGAGGGTGAACTAGGAACAGGCGAAGGAGAGTGTGCTTGATCACGTGGTGAACTAGGAACAAAGTTCTCGTTAGAGTTGTTCTCGTGAACGGCCTGATCCTCAGAAGGGGACATACTGTCATTATGATTGAATGAAGTGCGTATGTCAGGAATAAACAAATTGTCTTGGATTGGTTCCGAGCGTGTAGAATCATGAGTCAGAGAATGAATGATCCTTTCGGAAACGAAATATGTGCTCATGAAAAACTACATCTCTTGAGATAAAAGGGATCTTATTATCAAGATCATACAATTTATAACCCTTGATATTCGCCGGATAGCCAATAAAGATGGCTTTTCTTGATCTTGGACTGAATTTGTGGCGAAGTTGTGATATGGACGCCCCATATGTTAAGCACCCAAATGTGCGTATGTGTGAATAATCTGGTTTCTTTCCAAAGAACCTTTCATATGGTGTATCATTGTTGATAACAACGGATGGTATTCGATTAATCAAGTGTGTCGCTGTTAGAACAGCATCTCCCCAGAACTTAAGAGGAAGGTCTGCCTGAAACATCAATGCTCGGGCTACATTGAGGAGAGTTTGATGTTTCCTCTCAACTACTCCATTTTGTTGTGGGGTGTAAACACAAGTCTTTTGATGTAGAATACCAGTACTGTTATAGAAGGATTCTAATTGAAATTCGACACCATTATCAGTTCTTATGATTTTAACTGTTTTATTAAATTGTGTAGCTATGAGATGAATGAAATTAGGTAAAATAGTAGCTACATCAGATTTGTATTTCATGAGATAAGTCCAAGTCAGTCGAGAATAATCATCAACAATAGTTAGGAAAAATCTGTGACCATTCAATGCTGTTTGGGAAAAAGGACCCCAAATATCTATATGTAAAAGTTCAAGAATAGAATAACTAGAACAGTGTTCATTCACTGGAAAAGGAATTTTCTTGTGTTTAGCCTTGCTACAGACATCACAAGCTTGTACATCAATGCTTGTTACAATAGGAGAAAATTGCTCAATCAACTTGAGCTTTGTAACTGGAATGTGTCCTAATCTAGAATGCCACAATTCCTTATTTGGCCGATGACATTGATGTAGTTGTGAAAAAGTCAAGGGATGCAGGCTAACATAATAAAGACCATGTTCAATTCTGATCCTGCCAATCTCCTCCTTTGAAGAGTTCATCTGCATTTTGCAATGATTTTTATTAAATACAATAGAGATATCATTATCATCAGTCAATCGAGAAACAACAATTAAATTTACTTTGAATGATGGCACACATAGTACATTTTTGAGTATGACATTCTTTTCAATAAGAATGTCACCAATATGAGTTACCACTGTGAATTGTTGAGTTGGTAATTGTACTTTTGAAACAACATTTCTAATGTTGTGAGTGTATAATGATGGTGAATAAATAATGTGATCAGATGCTCCTGAATCAAGAATCCAAATAACATGATTAAAATTATTAAAAACATGATTAACAGTATTACCTGCCCACTCTTCATCAGTGAGATTCTCTGTGAAATTGTTGGATGAAACGGCATTGATCTGAGAAGTTGATGAGCTGGCTATGGCAGGAGCATTCGGTTTGATCATCTTGAAGAAAGCTTGCAATTGAGCATTGGTGATGGTTATCTCATCGTTTCTCTGTTGATTCACCGGATTTCTCTGGTCTCCCTGAGTGACATTGACATACCCACCAGCACTGTTGTTCCTTGTGAACTTGAAATCAGGTGGGAAACCATTCTTCCTGTAGCAATTCTTCTCGAGGTGACCTGGTCTGTGACAGAAAGTGCAAATCATGCACTGATCATTGTTGTGACCTGCTTTACGGCACTTGGTACAGTACAGTTGATTCTTCCCTTTCCTTTTGTATCCAGCAGCCATGTTGGAGGTGTCAACCATCATCGCAGAAGCTTCACTACCACTGTTATTGATACTGCTTAATCCTCTCTGCTTTTCATCTTGGAGCACGAGTTTAAGAGCTCTGTCAAGGGTAGGTGGCTTTTCCATAGTTAAGATCTGAGTTCTCACTTGAGTATGAGCACTGGTTAGACCCATGCAAAACTGGACCAATTCATCATCTTCCTCCATTGCAGCAAGATCATGGAGTGATCTACAAGGGCACTTTCCGCATTGGCAACCTTGCTTTGGCCTAAAAGTCCTGAGTTCATTGAGAAGATTAACCATAGCATCAAAGTATCCTTCAACGGACAATTGTGATTGAATGAGAGACATGAGATCTCTTCTTAACTCAAAAATTCGAAGCCTGTCAGGGGAGGCATATCTTACAGCCAGCTTATCCCAAGCTTCTTTGGCTGTATTGTCAAATCTGAGATTGGAGGCTATCTCCTTACTGACAGAATACAAAATCCATGTGAATATCAAGCTATTACACTTGATCCAGGGCATATAAAGTGGATCATCAATTTCTGGCTGTTTAATGGTTCCATTCACAAAACCCAATTTATTTTTAGCCTAAATCATTCGTTTCCAATCATAATAATTTGAGTTTGTGAGCTTTGGCTCTATGACAACAGAAGTAGCTGTGTCGGCCGGTCCAAGATAGAAGGGACCATAAGGATCATTGAGATCATAAGTTGGTGTCTTCGACTTGGAGAGATCATCCTCATCCTTCTTGTCGTTCAAGTTTGTGAGTTTACTGACATCATCATCAGTAGCCATAGTGAACAGTGGATCTGTGATTCAAGATCTCTGATTGATGATTGGTGATTGTTTGCTGATAACAACAGCGTGATTTGGCTAATAACAATAGCTCAAGATTTAAAACTAATAACAATAGCTTATGTAAAAGATAAGAAAAGAATAAAAATAGAACAATTTAGTAATATGCGGAAGGTAGGAGAAAAACAGAGACTGCCGAGAAGAAAGAAGAGAAAAAATAAATAATAATAATATGATTGTTTCGGGTAATTTGGCTAATAACAATAGCTCAAGGATCAATTAGAAATGCGGAAGCTAGAATAACAAAGAATGCGGCTAAAAAAAGAAAAAACAGAGGTTGCCGCATAAGAAAGAAAGAAAACAGAGTATGCCACTTTGCTATGCGGCAGTGAAGAAGAAAGAAAGAAAAAAAACGTACTGCTATCTATGGTTCTGACCAGTAACCAGAAAGCCTTTGCTCTGGTACCATCTCAGAGTACGCTAAGAATCATAGCAGAACAAATAAAGTGAATTGAGTTTATTAAAAGTAAGAAAACTCTTGTGTATTAACGTGATTTACAAAGGAAAACATAGCTAGCTATTTATACTACTATAACCCTAATAAAACTATATGTACACGCCTGTCTCCAGCCCTAAACTAACTCTTTTCTTCTTCTCAAACTCTTCCGGAGTTTCCTGATGAGATCTGGACTCTCTCAATATGGCGGTGTTGACCAAGGAGTTAACCTGCTCTGGCTCAACTCCTATGTTAACTCCTGTGTTGTCTTGCTCAACTCCTATGTTAACTCCCGAGTTGTTCCGCTCAACTCCTATGTTAACTCCTGTTCTCGTTCTTCTTTCTTTCATTTCTTGAGAATTTTCAGCCCAAAGCCTTTCAATCCTCCCCTGCAGCACCAAAAACTCTTGGTAAGCTGCATCCAACAGCTCCTCCTTCTCCAACTCTAATCTCTTAAGCATCACAAGCTTTTTCTTTGCATAAAATGAGCCACATCCACTACTTCAACAGAGAAAAACTGGTAATTCAGACAGAGAAAGGGTAAATTACCTTCAAGAAGAAATTTTTTCAAGCAGTGAAACGCCGGTGCGGCTCACTGCAAGATCCCGACTTCACCAAACTGGACTTCAAGTTGCAATGACCAAAGTTCTTTTCCTTAGGCGTCGACCAAGAACAAGCACTCATTTTCGACTATTGGGTTGAGTCAATTTGTAGAAGAAGATGCAGACTTGGGATTTGATAGAATGGTTCAAGACGCTCATGAGAATTACAAAGAGAAGGATGAGGAGTTCAAGAGAAGAGTCAATGCCAGGAATGATTTGGAGAATTTCGCTTACGAAATAAGGAATGCAGTTAAATACGATCAGAAGATGGCTTCCAAGGTTCCACGAGCTGACAAGATAAAAATCATGGAGGCATTTGAGTCGACTATCAAATGGCTGAACGAGAATGAATTCGTTGGGGCTGATAAATGTTGGACATAATGGATCGAAAATACATATAATTAGCTTGTACAAAATAGGATATGCAAAGAAATAACGAAATAAAAAAAACTCTCTTCCTTTGTCATGAAAAACATTTGCATGAAGATTAAATTCGAGGCCTGCACGGACGCAGTCTCCTTAAAGAAAAATACGCCCTCTTACTACGGTGCTTGAGACGTTGAGCGGCTGCTTCCCAAGATACAACGAATTTCGAGATCACTTAGCCGCCGCACAAGCTAGCAATTCCCAACGAACGAGAACTAATGCATGGATTATGCACAAGGGGAGAAGAAAAGAATAGAACAGGGAGGGTTTTTCTCTTCTTCTATTTCTTTGGATATCTTTCTTACATGTCTTACATCTCATATATCTTGTATATGTTCTATATGTTTACATGTAAGTGAGACCTCTTTATATATGTGAGCATGGAGTATGTAACTCCCAAGTCCTTAAGTGCCTTTCATGTCATCTCATAAATGTCCATCAATATAAAATATTTGGAGCATTATGGATGACAACAAATGTCATGTAAATGACAACAAATGTCATGTTAAATATTTGTAACACCCATGAGTTACAAAACTAACATGGGTCAACATCCTTCTAGAAGGTCTTGAGAGGTTGAACCAGCAAAAACTCGGTTCGGTTCACATTCCATGTTCGAGGGTCGCGATCCACTCGTACACAAGTCCTCTAGTTTCGTGTACCAATCTGATCAGGATTGTACTCAACTCATCTAGCTACACCACTTGGACACCAAGTAGTAACTAGTAGATTATAAACTACAGACTTCACTTTATCTCAAGCAATGTGGGACACACCCATACAACCTTCTTACTTTAAGCACTTATTTCTTACTAACCCAAAGTCCATTATGGGTATCTAATATATCCATTCGAAGCTCATACGAATTAGTTTTCGGATATATATTACTTTATCTTAATTACTCAATAATTAAGAAATGGTCTTCAAATAAATAAACCACAAAAGATATTATTTATTTATCATTTTTCTTCATAATTTTCAACAATCCCCCACATGAAGAAAACTTCATGCACAATCCAAAGATTGATACCTGCATAGGATAGGTAGGTGTCGCCACCTTTGAACCTTCCCTTTTAAAATATACACCTTCTTTACTGGCTAACAGTAGACAACGATGTCCTTGAACTGATCTGCCGTTTGTGTAAATGATAGTGCATACTACACGAATACATCTCTAGCATCATTCCGTTCTCATGGTTGTGTTCATTTTGGCCGTGAAACACCGTTTTGGTTCTGCGAGAGTTTACAAGAATTTGGGATCTAATTCTTGTTGAAGCGGCCCTCACTTCACTCTAACATAGGTGATTCTCTATTCCATGTAACTATATTACCAATAGGAATCATTAAAACCCTTGCGGTTAACCTCTTTACCTTATGTCTCTATATAGGTGAAACCCCCACAGTGAACTCCTTCCTTGATGCAATTAGGTTGTCCCTTTTGAACCTAGATCTTGGTATCTCCAGTCAACTAGGTTGGATTTTTCCTTCGCATCAACAGTTGGTCAACGTCTTCAATCCCATTCCAAGAAGACTTTGCCACCATCTCATGACATAAAACTATAGTTAGTGTACGGATCCGCTTTAATATCTTTAGACCTCACAAGCCTAGCAAGATAATTTCAGTCATGAGAATTTGTGTAACGGGCTTATGTCTAGACTTACCGTTATACAAATTACTTTGATCTCTACCAATTACAAAATTGGTTGTACAATGCAAACTTGTTGCTTGGCACAAGTTTAGGCCAACATGGAAGACTCATACAAATAGCAACTCGGCTTTCTTTGCACCTAAGTCCAACATAATGGACTTTACTTCCATCATTGATCCTTCTATAACATCTTGTTCATAGAATTTTCAAGAAATTTCTCACCCCCACAGGTGAAGACATTATCCATTAGTGGATTTACAATTCTTGGAACTCGTGATCCATTTTGCATCTACATATCTTTATCGCACAACTTGCTATTTTGAACACTTTAGCCCACAATCCCGATACAATCTCAAGTACTTTGGTACTTCTCGTTATAGTCTTTCGCGACTCACTTCGGGATTTTCCATGTGACGGCTTAGTTCACTCACAACAAAGGCCAAATCATGCCTTGTGCAATTTTATCAAGTCCAATAGGCTTTCACCTTTTCTAGAGTATTCAACACATGAGATACTCCTTGACCAATGTTCTTAGCAAGATATACATTTTAACCAAAGATGTTCTAGTCACTTCATGACTATCCTTGTTAAAATTCTCCATAACCTCAACCACATGGTGAGATTAGCTCAACAACACCCATCGGTTGTTTATAGAATATCAATCCCCAAGGATTGCTTCAACTAGACCGAAGTCCTACATATGAAATCTAGATATCAACGTATCCTTCGTAGATTTGATCATCATGTCATTACTAATGATAGTCAAATTGTTTACATAACGGTATAAAATGGGATAGCCACTTTTCAACTCTTTCATGTAAAATTACTTATCATTTTCATAAATGACAAACTCCTTTCCATCATGGCATTAGGGTTTCATATGCCACTAATTTTGTTTCAAGCCACATAAAGACTTTACCAATTTACAAATCTTCTTTTCAAGTTCACGTACAAGAAAAGTCTATGGCCTTGCCATACAAATCTCTTCTTCTAATTTATCATTTTCCAATTCAATTGCCCAAAGTAGCAATTATCTTTCATATGGATGTTACTCTTGACACAATCAAATTGAGTCACTATGGTCTCAACCATCTTTAGCGGTAAACTAGTATCGCTTTATGTTTATCAATAGTTCAACTTGTTTCAATTTCCCTTGAAAGACATACTTGGAAACTAGTAGTTTTCTTCCTTGAGGAAGATCCAATAGCCTTCGAGTATGAATTTCTCAAAATTGAATTACTTCCACTATTGATAGCTTTTTACAACAAAGTTTTCCAACCAAGGTCTCAACCTTTTTCGCAACTTTGAGGTTCACTCTCTAGCATGTAAGTCAAGAACTTAGGATCAAACCCCTTTTCCAATTCTGACTTGTTTGCTATGTTTCATTCTAACCATGTATGTCACACCATGTGACCATTTAGAAAGATATTTTGTAACATCTTCTAATTTCATGTGGAACCACATGAAACAAGAATGAAACTTTATTCATTGTCATATTCTTGTGCACATCTATAACCATATATTTCACCACCAAGAATTGATAAACAATATGGTTATATGCATATCCAAGGAAAATGCACTCAACAATTCCAAGTCCTTACTTAACCTTTAAAGGTAAAGGAACCACACATCACTACACTCACAAGTGTATCTCAAAGGGTTTTTCTCTTTTTGTGCCTTGACATGTATCTTGCCCCCACATTTCTCAAATCATGGGAGAAGTATGGCCTTTCATAATTCTTTCAAGACATTATTTATTTCAAATTCCATTTTGGATGGAGGAACTAATGAACATTAGTCTCATATTTTATGCTACTAAGTGCATAAACATATTCAAGTGGAGAATCAATTTCCAAACCACAATCACTCCTATCACTTAACCTTATTGTTAAGTTTCTTAACATCCTTATTATAGAGAACAACTTCTCCATAATTTCATTTTTACTCTTTAGAAGATAACTGTAGTGTCATCATCTACAAAAGTAATCATCTTTTTTACAACCACACACACATGTATGATTTAAACCAAAGTGTTTTATTTTCTTTCCAACACAATGAAAAGAATAATATTCAACAACATACATTCACATGTGTGAATCAAGTCAAGTTGTTCCACTTCTCCTTTCAACACATTAAAAGGAACTTGACAACTTTCCTTTGCCACATTTTTCACACTTGGATGTGATCTCTATGTTCAATGATATTGAACATTTCAAGTTAATCATTATACTCAAAATATTTAACATGTCCAAATCTTCCATTTCCAAAAGCATCAAGCAATTAGAAATTCATAGCTTTTACATTAGCTTTGTTGCTAACATCCTCACATTGATTTTGAACATGCCTTTAGCAAAATAATCTTGGCCAACATAGTTATCATTAATGGTCAAAGTGACCTTTAAGAGACTCAAACAAAATACATATGTCATACTTGATTAGGAGAGAATAAATTATTCATAATCTTATAGACACACAATACTTTGTAAAAACCAACTTTAGCCAAGATGTCATTTCAAAATCTTGATGCCATAAAAATCTCAATTCTCTATGCACCAAGTTTTTCCAACAACCTCAATTTCGTCCAATTGAGAAAACATAGTTTTGTCAAAATACAAATGTCTAGTAGCACTAGTTCCAATGAACCACCTCTTGGTGTTCAACCTCAAAAGGTTCACCTTATGTAAAACAATACATAGGTTTCACAATCTCATGACCTTTGCCAATCCAATGTTAAACTCACACTCAAGAGCTACACAAGCATCTATCGTGAGATAACACATGAGACCCAACATGGTCAAATGTTCATCATTTGTTAAACTCATCCACAAGAGCTACAAAAGCTTCTATGACGAGATAACTCACAAGATCCAACATGATCAAGTGCCCATAATTTGTTTTGAATTCACAAGTCATCTTGATGTATGAAACACATTCTCACATGGTATAATAATCAACATAACCATATTGTCACTTCTCATTTGGAACTCACAAGAATACTTTAACAAGAATTCCACAACATGAACAAAAGTTCAACAAAACTTTTCCAAATAGTGACAACAACAAAAGCTAAAATGTAATCTCATGCCTTGTAATTCCAAAAGAATTTTGCAACAACAAACAACAAACAACAAAACAATACCAAAATCCATTTACATTGCAACTACAACATGCATACTAGTTAATCTAAGTTTCACAAGAAACTTCATCTACTAGATTACATTTCATAAAAACTTTTAAACGCATTATACCAAATGAATCATGCTAAGCACCAATCAAAACATACCATCAAGACTTGTAAACAAAAACTCAAACAAATAACCAAAACAAGAAATACTTACTTGACATCCATTCAAGACTTTTTTCCCCAACCTTTGTGTTTGCCTATTGAGATTAGAGTATTCATGACAATGATCCTTGCACAATGGATCAAACGAACCTTCTCAATCTCCATATTGCTCCTTGCACCATGGATCAAATCAATCTTCCATAAATCATTCCGAGAATACTCCAAGTGTATATCGGCAATGATTCTTTCGTTAGTTCCTATCAAAGAAAACAAACAAGTTAGTATTTTCGAATCAACAAGGATTAATCCACTCAAATCTAAGGATAAGAGAAGATTAACACTATTTTGCTTTAAGATTGTTGGACATAATGGATCGAAAATACATATAATTAGCTTGTACAAAATAGGAAATGCAAAGAAATAACGAAATAAAAAAAACTCTCTTCCTTTGTCATGAAAAACATTTGCATGAAGATTGAATTCGAGGCCTGCACGGACGCAGTCTCCTTAAAGCAAAATACGCCCTCTCACTACGGTGCTTGAGACGTTGAGCGGCTGCTTCCCAAGATACAACGAATTCCGAGATCACTTAGTCGCACAAGCTAGCAATCCCCAGCGAACGAGAACTAATGCCTGGATTATGCACAAGGGGAGAAGAAGAGAATAGAACAGGGAGGGTTTTTCTCTTCTTCTATTTCTTTGGATATCTTTCTTACATGTCTTACATCTCATATATCTTGTATATGTTCTATATGTTTACATGTAAGTGAGACCTCTTTGTATATGTGAGCATGGAGTATGTAACTCCCAAGTCCTTAAGTGCCTTTCATGTCATCTCATAAGTGTCCATCAATATAAAATATTTGGAGCATTATGGATGACAACAAATGTCATGTAAATAACAACAAATGTCATGTTAAATATTTGTAACACCCATGAGTTACAAAAGCTAACATGGGTCAACATCCTTCTAGAAGGTCTTGAGAGGTTGAACTAGCAAAAACTCGGTTCGGTTCACATTCCATGTTCGAGGGTCGCGATCCACTCGTACACAAGTCCTCTAGTTTCGTGTACCAATCTGATCAGGATTGTACTCAACTCATCTAGCTACACCACTTGGACACCAAGTAGTAACTAGTAGATTATAAACTAGAGACTTCACTTTATCTCAAGCAATGTGGGACACACCCATACAACTTTCTTACTTTAAGCACTTATTTCTCACTAACCCAAAGTCCATTATGGGTATCTAATATATCCATTTGAAGCTCATACGAAGTAGTTTTCGGATATATATTACTTTATCTTAATTACTCAATAATTAAGAAATTATCTCCAAATAAATAACCACAAAAGGTATTATTTATTTATCATTTTTCTTCATAATTTCCAACAATAAATGCAATGATAAGAAGAAGGAGCTCGAGAAAATTTTGAACCGAACCTCAACCTCAAGATTCTCTCTCTTTTCATGGAAATAGGGCAGTTCATAATTAAGAGTTTCTTTTTCTTTTTCTTTTAGAGTTTTGTTATGTCACTATGTTAATTTTTCGTCGATTATGGTTCTTCTAATACATTGTTCTTAGACTCTTTTAGATTTCAGTCTGTGACAGTTTTTCTTTGTCTTCCAATGGCCTGTGCCTCAGCTCCACTTACAACTTTTTCGCTATCAATTTGTCTGCGCTTCATCGCATCAATAGCCTGAAAAGTTCCCGTATTGGCACCTTAATTACATCCGCCATACTCTGGTGGTACGCAAGATCCAGCAAACTCCATAATCTCCAGATAGTTGGCAGCCCGAATCACCTCAAAAACAGCTTATCCATGACTTATACTCCTTATCATCCTCCCTATGAAACATTTTGCAATCTACCATTCATTTCCTAACATTCTTTCCGACTCTTTATCAAGTCATTGCGATTACACTTACTGAGATAGTATGACACTATTAACTCTCGTTCTTCAAAATATATCAGACATCCAATCTGACAGTTGACAAGCAGCTTACACCACATACCTTCCCTGTAAAAACAGATTAATACTTGTCGATCGCCCAAAATTAACACATTAATTGAGTGGTTATTATAGGCCGAATCTTCCAATCAGAGTGGTTTTTTATAGTCCTGATAGTTGCTCCAACATGTGTCAACCATTGATCGAAATCATAGAACAGGAGATAGAATACAAGTATAGAACATCAGTATGCATATTCCAAATGATATTAAGGAAGGCCACAGATTTCAGATATGAAATTTTTCTAGCATACATTGTGGCACTTAATGCATATATATATAGTCCATACATAACATACATACTGGCTAATTTTGGAGATGTTTTGATGAATAATTGAACATATAGTAGCAGCCTCACTGCAAACTTACATCTTTTACAGTAGAAAGATTATATTATCACTTCCTGTTATTAGGCCTAATGATGCTCTGATGCGAATTCACGAACAAACAATCAATGCATTATATTATTACGAAAACATCTCCATGAAACCATAACATCATTTTTAATCCAGAAATTATAATACTAAAGTACTATATTATCATGTAAATGAACAAAGCAATCGTTCATTGGAGGATCCGGACACCACATCAATCATTGGAGAAGTCGAACAACAAACTGGTTAAAACAGATTACCAATCTGATCACGCAGCTTACCTTCGTCCTTGTAAAAACAGATTAAAACTTGTTGATCAACAACAATGTTGACAAAACTGGTTAGATTCCTCTGTTTTGGGAAAGAGTGGTGTGTTATTGATCATCAACTTATGCAATAAAATCTCTTTTAATCACTAAATCATATACTTTGAAAATTGCATATAACTTATGCCTCCATTCCTTCGACAGAATGCTCGTTCCAAGTGCATGCATTCTCTGCGCGTGGTCAGCCGCTTATAAAGTTGTATGTAGATTGCTAATATCTCTACTTGCTGATCTGTTGCCATTTCTTCCATGGTTTTGTAAACGCTTCTGTAATTTGTAAGAACTGGTCAACTTATAATTGTGCAATTGTACCCCTAGTTTTTTATGTTCCAATGCAAGTTGTAGGTCTCACATAATTGGCAATAATTTGGTCCTTCCAACTCTAACAAGTATAATGACTATATACCACAAGTCAACCATATATCAACCCTGCTAGTATTTAATTCCGAACATCTATAAATACTGAAGATACTACTATAATGTTATAAGTGATCAACTCTAAAATCCAATTGACAGGTTACATATACATACATAACATGGCGCCCAAGCCTTTTCATAAATTTTTCCATGTGCTTGTAACACTTACCTTGTTATTCTGTTCGAATGTCGAAGGTCAAGGTGATTCCACTGTACCATCGAGTACTGTAGGCGGTGAACGTTGTGACTGTGTCGTCGAAAACAGTGCAAGTGGTTGTAGCTGTGTCCCCGTTGAAGGTGGCCAGAATAGTCGCGGGGGTGGTGGTGGTGGTTTTGGCGGAGTAGGAGTACCTGGGGTTCCTGGACCCGGAGTACCAGCTGCTACTAATTCTAGTACTGGTAATATTGCAAATCGTGATGGTGGTTATAATTGGACCCCGCTTGCAGTTCTGCTTTCGCTTCTCGGATCAATTGGTGGGTTGACTATTGCTTTCAAATTCAAGATTTTTAATAAATTTAATTGCAACAATATCTTCAACTTCATATGTGGGAATGGCCCTCGTCCTCCTCCTCCGGTGGCTCCTCAACATTGTCGTCATGAGATAGAGATACGGTTAGAGCTCCCAGAATTTGATCCATATAAATATTGCGATAGAATCGTGGTGTGTACGCCAGACGCGCCAAATCCATGTCAAAGTTGTGATATAAAAGTGGAGTGTACACCCAAAGGGCCAAATCCATACAAATGTTGTGATAGAACCGTGGAGTGTACGTCCCAAGTGCCAAGTCCATATAAATGTTGTGATAGAACCGTGGAGTGTACCCCCGAAGGGCCAAAACCATATCAATATTGTCATAGTATGGTGGAGTATACGCCCGAAGCTCCACCAAGCTGTAGCATACAGTAGTTAATTAGAAGAATATGTTCTGGAGAATTAATATCTTCTTATTATTATATTGATAAGAGTTATCTCACATGTAATTTTGATTTTATAGATAGCTTCACCCATATTCATTAATTTTATGCATTGATTAAAATTACTATGCTAGTAGTCAATTATTCTAATAAAAGTCATGCTATAAGGCGGTTCCTCGGCCATGAACATAAAGCTTCCTAGCTAGCTTAGGAGCAGTCCAAATCGGTCACATCCGTCCAGATCTCGGCCTCAGAGCCAAGTAACAGGTTACTGGAAATCTTTAACGCCATACTGACATTGGTTGGGAAGATTGAATCTTGAAGAAGGTTGCCAGAGTTGAAGAGGAGGTACAAGACATTGCTTCAACGAGAAGAGGAGGAAGTTGACCGGGATGGGTGATGCCTGGTCGATTGATTAGATTGACACCGGTAGCAAAACACAGAAAGGAGGAGGGACGACAAAAAGGAAAGGGAGGAAAGGAGGACGAATCAATGGAGAGGGCGGCGTCGCAAACTACCCGCCAAACGGGCCGACACAGAAATAGGGAAGTGAGAGAGGAAAAAAGAGAACGCTACACCCCAAAATTTTAGAGCTTTAATGGATTGAGAATGATACTCATATCAATAAGTTGTGCCTTTCTTTTCGTCAATCCATCTAGAAGAATTTCATAGTTAAGTGTGTTTGGTTCTAAATCAATTTTAAGATGTGTAACCTACTGGGAAATTCCAGTATTCGCACGAGTGAGGATAAATTAAATGCGTGGATTAAAACATATGTTAGTTTGTGGGGTCAATATGTCATTTGGGAGAGAAGTCTAGGAGTAACCGCGCCGCCCAAAGGATCGGACCTTCGGCATACTGTATATATTAGTGATCGGGGCATTACAGTTTCAATTTCCATTCGATCTTGGTCCTGTCACAGGTAGCTCACAGCAAACTTTGTGGTTGACTTGTACTCGCTCCGTCCCAGAACAGTTGCACTGGTTTAACTTTTGCGGTCAACAAAATTGAAATAAAATATAATGGTAAAATATTTAACAAAATTACATATTGAAAATTTAGGATGGACAGTTTCATAATATAATTTTAATATATATTTACTATTTTAGTTTAAGAATAATTTGTGTCAAATTTTAATTACGTTGAATGCAAAAAGTTAAAACAATGGAAGTATTGTTGGACGGACCTAGTATACTACCAATACACATTTGTGGAATTTGCGGAAAAGGAGTATAGTATTAGGCTTTGAAGGGCCACTCATCTGCTCCCCCGAAAAAGTCAATACGGGAGTGGCCGGCAATATATGGAAGGAAGAGTAACCCCTTTTCGATTCGTTTAAAAAACAATTTCCTCGATTCAATTTAATTAACATTTACATTGTTAAAATTTATATTATAAATAAATTCAATTTATTTCAATTTATATTTATTTAGTGTAAATTTATACTACTAAGTGAAATAAAATCAAATTAAGTTTATTTAGACATGACCCCAAAAAATGCTTCTTTTTTCTTTTTTTATTTATTTATTTAAGGATTGGTTGATGTGTTGTAAAACATAATAGTACAGTTTTGTAGCAATTCTCTACTTGTTTGACTTTCAATTAGAGAGGCCTGACATGTTGAAAGTTCTTGTCACGTTTGACTTTCAATTATAGAGGGGAGAGACACTATTCATACTATTCATAAGGCCTCTCCCCATTTCAGATTTATACTTTCTCTCTCTAGGGACAAAACTCTCTCTGTCCCCTCTCTGACAAGTCGTCGGCGATGGTCTTTTTGCATTTTCCAGTCAACTCCGGCATCCTATGAACAATCTGATACCATGGTTGTGATCTCCTCTCTCCGATCTATAACCCTATCGGAGTCGATTATCGATTTGGGGCAAAAAAAAATCCGGTGACTTGCCGCCGGCCTTGAATTGCGGTTTTTTTTTTTTTTGTTAGTTTTCGCTTCCCTATTCCATTATCTATCGATTTTGTGTTGGATTTGCTGGAAAAATCCTCCAAAATGTACCATAAGTTTCCTACTCCGCTCATTTTGTACCGTAAGTTGTTACTCCCACATTTTGTCATGTAAGTTCACAAAAAATCTAATTTTTGTACATCGGGTCAAATCTAGCCCGACGAACTAATATTAAGGAAAATTTGAATCTCATTCACCCCCAAATCCCTATGAACTCGCGAATTGTGTTAATTCTTCACTAATTCGCCTAGATCATAAATAAATAAAATCAAATTTTTTAAAAGCTAACAAATAATTGTTGAGCATACCCACTTGTATGACACATCGGTTTTTAAAAAAAAATTGAACATTTATCTTACACATAACTCTAATTAAGAATTTAGCACACCCCAATTGATTTTCACAAATAATTAGAACTTAGAACAAGGTGAGTAGCAATCAAGCCATTTTGTCTTCATGCATGGCATACATTAAAAAAATCGGATCCATTTTATTTATTTGTTTGCAATGATATGTCATACAAAGGGGTATGCTCCACAATTACTACAAAATCGGATCCTTTTTTTCCTTTTTTTTTTTTTTTGTGGATATTTTAATTAATGCCGGTGAAATAGTGAAAAATCATCACTCATTCGCGAGTTCATGACGAATTGGGGGTGAATCAAATTCAATTTACCATAATATTAGTTCATCGGGCTAGATTTGGCCCGAAATACAAAAATTAGATTTTTTGTGAACTTACAGGACAAAATGTGGGAGTAACAAACTTTATGGTACAAAATGGGCGGAGTAGGAAACTTATGGTACATTTTGGAGGATTTTTCCTCGATTTGCTTATTCATGGCCGATTTTGAATTAGGGTTTGGGATAATTTCGAATGTTTTTTTGGATTTATGCCCTACTCTTGATTATTTTGGCTAGTATTGTTGTTCGTACTCCTTCACACGTCCCCTGTGATGGCAAATTTGAGTTGCAAAAAAACTTTTTTTTCCAGAGAGTTTACTGTTTGGTTTTGTGCGTTTGAATGTCGTCCCTGTTGTTGTTGATTTGTTTGTGTTGTTCATTATAAATATTATCTGGTTGCTTTGTTAGGAAAAGTTGCAACTTTTGGCTACTGTTATTTTTTTTTGTTCGAAAACATTTGGATATGAGGACATGGGTGTTGCTGTGAATGTCATATGAGTTAAAATCTTTACGATATTGATCTTCATTATTTTTGTTGTTGCTGTGTGATGGGGAGATAATACGACGCTAGGATCGTAGCCGATCGTCTCCCTCGAAGCGAGAGACTCACTAATTGCATGAACAAAGTCCGCCGCCTTTCGGACCCGGGATCGAAAGATACCCTCCCCTCGAAGGGAACCATAGTACAACCTGGTACTGACAGGCCGTACTAGTGTCGCTTTCTCCCAGCTCCCCATGCAACAAGACGGGCCCCACGGCTTGTATCCTATATATATGTGTATTTATTGCATTCACAAACACACACTCTTGATACACATGCACCCATGCTGCCAAATTCTCCTCCCATCTCGTTGATTCGCTTCTGATCTGACTAAGGCAGATCAGACCTTACTCCTCTAACCTACTCCCTTTGCCGCAGGTCGAACGTCGAATTCTCCCCAGTTAAACTCCTCCCATCCATCATTATGGGACGAGAGATGGTGCGATAAAGCCTAGTCGGTTTCTGTCCGCATCATCTTGGCGCCGTCTGTGGGAATTCGAGACTCAAAACCACTACAGCGGCAACAGTAGGAAAGATCCAGCGAGGAAATCAACGTCCCACCTTTAACGGAGAATTATGACAAAGAAGAAGAAAACTCCCGCCAAGTCAGCAAGAGAGCGTGAAAATCCCGAGAACCCCGTCCCAGAGCCATCCTGCACGGAAACGGGGCGATTCATCATCTTCTCTCCCTCCGAGGAACCACCCGAGCCGCCTCCTGTACCTACAGGCCCTCAAATGCTCATTACGGAAGGCCAACTGACCCAGTTCGTACGAACTGTTTGCGAAATGGTCGTTGATAGTAGAATGCCAGCAGAAAAAGCCCGTTTGGCGTCGGTAGTAGTAAGAGAAAAGTCCCGACCCAGTGTTTCCACTCGAAGCAATCATCTTAGTCGAAGCGACCGAAACGCACGGACAGAAGGAACTCACAGCCAAGTCCCCAGCCAAACTCGAGCCACTCACAAGAGGAAAGCCGACAGCCTGGCCGAAAGCTCAGTGGTCACCCCCCGAGATAGGCGCCCCGCGCTGAAGGAACCACTGCAAGACCGTCGACGAACTCGTACGGCGCTCCCCGTCTCTAGCGATGAATCAGATTCCTCGCAAGGAGGACACGTAGACGCCGACCGAAAGGCCCTCAAAAGAAAATTTGAGAAGTATGAGGAGTTACTTCGAGCCCATGATCGAAAAGCCAAAGAGAAAGACAAGAGGTCTCGACCGGACCCAAGAGATGAGAGGCGGGAAGGGAAAGAAGCCCGAAGAGAGCCGACAAGGAAAGATAAAACCCGGAGAGAAACCGGTTTCGCACCCAACCCCCTATCTCAAAAGCTCAAAAGCTCATGGGACATTCGATACCCCCCCGACCAAAGAATCCCCAAGAATCTTCCGAAGTACTCAGGGACCACTTGCCCACACGAACACCGAGTCAAGTTCGAAAACATGATACAGACTTGCGGGCACAATGAGAAGGACATGGTGATCGTCTTCCCGGGCACGCTCGAGGGAGTGGCTACGGAGTGGTACTACAACATGGCGCCCGGGTCTATTCGATCTTATGCAGACCTAGTCCACGCGTTCTTGGGCCACTTCACAGATTACAAAAAATCCAGACAAGCAAGTAGTTGCTTGCAGGACATCATCCAAAAAGAAGACGAGCCCCTTCAACGATGGTGGCAGCGTTTCAATGCAGTAGCCCTGCAAGTAGACGACCATCCCATGCATTTTCGGAGGCAAACACTGTATTCCAACACTCGAAATCGGGGCTTAGCATCCGAAGTCTCAAGAGAAAAGCCAGAAACACCCGAGGAGCTATCCAACATTGTGAACAAGTACATCGAGGAGGAAAGGATGATCGAGGCGAGGCTAGCGTTCGACCTGCCACGCGCAGCTCGAAGGGAGAAGTCCCCTAAGAAGGAACGAGCAGAACCATCCAAGAACGCGGGAAGGGACAAGAGCTTCCCTGAACGACGGCCCTCGTGGAAAAATCCAGGGGTCATCAGATACCCACAGCGTCAAGTCTACTCTATTATCGAGAGCTTGCCAGGTATTCGATGGCCTCGAAAGCACAAATAGACCAACACAACTCGAAATTCAAGAGAATATTGCGACTTCCACAAGCAAAAGGGTCACGATACCAGCCGATGCATAGAGTTGATGCTAGAACTAGAGCGAGTCGTCGAAGAAGGATACTTGGAAGAGTGTCGAGATTCTAGTGGTTCCCTGACCGTCCGACCGACCGAGAAGTCAACGCGCGAAGCTCCACTTCCAACAAGACCCCCACTACCACAGCAGTCGGCAGTTTTCCAAGAGGCCAGAAGGGCGGGATCCTAGGATGATTTCGAAAATGATCCCATACACGGTGAAATCAAGTACATAGCGGGTGACCCCACAGGGGGGATTCTAGAAGAGAAAGAGATAGAACGGCCCGAAGAATGCGAAACTCGTATGCGGAAGGAGCCCACGCATTTAACGTAGGATGCGTCAAAGTCCAAGATCTCCCCCGTTGCTTCGATCACACTGATGCCCCCGATCCTCAGGACACCCGAAATCAAGAACCCAACTTCCCTTTGGTCATTTCGATGGTGGTTTCAGGGTTCGGAGTCAGCAAGGTCCTAGTCGACACCGGAAGCTCTGTGAATGTCATCACCACTTCCACCCTCAAGAGAATGCAAATCCAGGGAACCAGATTCTCCGACATCTCGACCAACCTCTCGGGATTCGGAGGAGCAGTGGTCAAACCCCTCGGGACCATCTGGCTACTAACTTCACTTGGAACCAAGCCCGCGAAAGCAACTTACCACTGCCAATACGTGGTTGTAGAAGACGATATGGGGTACAATGTTCTGTTACGATGACCCGGAATCAATCAATTCCAGGCCGTCGTGTCGACTTACCACTTAAAAATGAAGTTCCCCACCAAGGACGGAGTGGGCGAAGTCAAGGGGGACCCAAAGGAGGCGTGGGAGTGCTACTGCACCTCTACTAGAGCTCGCACTTCGAGGCTGGTGGTAGAGTCCACATCTAACCAAGCATCCGAGCCAGAAATCTCGGAAAACCCGCCAAAGAAACAATGTTGGATGGTTAAAGATGATCTCTTCGACTTCCCCATGCCTCGCAACGACGAAAAAGAGCGCCTAGAACCCTGCTCCGAAGTAAAAAGCCTCCAGCTATGTGAGTACCGACCCGAGAGAGTTACCAAAATAGCAGCGGACCTCCCCGAAGAACTCGAACTAGCATTGTCCCTCTTCCTTCAAAAGAACTCCGATGTTTTCGCGTGGGGAACCACCGACCTCAAAGGCATCGACCCCAAGATCATCGTGCATCGGCTAAACGTTGACCCAAGGGCGAAACCCGTGAGCCAGAAGCAGAGAACCTTCAGCCGAGAGAAAAATTTGATAATCGACGAAGAAGTAACCAAACTCCTCAAAGTTGGCCACATCCGAGCCACCTAGTTCTCGGATTGGTTATGCAATCTCGTACTGGTTAGCAAAGGTAACGGGAAGTGGAGAATGTGCAATGACTTCACCGACCTCAATAAGCGATGCCCAAGAGACCTTTACCCCCTCCCTCGAATTGACCAACTGGTCGATTCTACAGCCGGAGCGGAGCGCCTTACCTTCATGGACGCTTTTCAAGGATACTACCAGGTTCCGATGGCGAAAGAGGACATGGACAAAACCGCTTTCGTCACCCACTCCGGGGTCTACTCGTTCCGAGTGATGCCTTTCGGGTTAAGAAACGCAGGAGCCACCTACCAGCGGCTAGTCAACATGATGTTCGAAAAGGAAATAGGCCACACCATGGAAGTATACGTTGACGACATGCTAGTCAAAAGCATGAAGGCCCAAGACCACGTAACCAACTTGAGAAGATGCTTCGAGATATTGAGGAAGTTCGGCATGAAACTCAATCCGACCAAGTGCACCTTCGAGGTGAAAGGGGGGAAATTTCTCGGCTACATGGTCACCCAGCGAGGCATCGAAGCCAACCCAGATAAGATCAAAGCAGTGATCGATTTTCCCAGCCCTCAAAACATCAACGAAGTCCAAAAGCTAGTAGGCAGAGTCATTGCCTTAAGCCGCTTCATAGCGAGATCGGGAGAAAAAAGCTTACCCTTCTTCAAAGTACTAAGGAACGCCAAACATTTCGAGTGGGGAGAATAGAGCGAAAAGGCCCTGATGGAACTCAAGGATCACTTGACAAAACCTCCCTTACTTTCGAAGCACCAATCGGGTGAGGTTCTGTACCTGCACGTAGCCATTTCCCTCGAAGTCGTCAGCTCGGTGCTAGTCCGCATGGAGCAAGGCCAGCAATACCCAATCTATTACTTAAGCAAGGTTCTCACGGAGGCCGAAATCAATTACCTTGACATCGAAAAGTTCACATACAGCGTCGTACTAGCATCAAGACGCCTCAAGCCTTACTTCCAAGCACACGAGATCATAGTCCTCACCGCACAACCACTGAAGAGGATTTTAGGCAAACCTGACTTGTCAGGGAGATTGGTCAGGTGGTCGGTCGAACTCATGGAGTACTCCTCGAATTTCAAACCCCCAACGCCAAAAGGCCCAAGTTATCGCCGACTTCTTCCTGGGGGTCAAAGAGGAAGTTAACCTCGTACTAACACTCGAAGAGGCCAAGAAAGGAGAAAACCTCGAAGCTCGATGGGAGCTCTACGTAGACGGGTCTTCTACTCGAGGGCAAGGAGGGGTCGGGATCCATATGTCAAACCCTGACGGCGTCGAACTGGATTTCGCCGTCCGCCTAGCTTTCCCCGCTACAAACAACGAGGCAGAGTACGAGGCAGTCCTTATCGGACTTCGACTCTCGCTCGAAGGAGGGGCGAAACATGTACTCATACATACTGATTCGCAACTAGTAGCCCAACAACACGCCGGTGTCTTCGAAGCAAAAGAGGAACCGATGAAGCTTTTCCTGGCAGAACTCCAAGCTATGACAGCCAAATTCCAAAGTGTGGCAATCACACAGATACCTCGAAGTCTCAACAAAATAGCAGACGGGCTAGCAAGATTCGGAAGCTCCTCACAGAACATAAACACGCGACAGGTATGTTTTCGAGAAATATAACACGATTCGTGAAGAACGAATCCACCAATACTCAAAATTCTTTATGACTCCACAACAGGTCACCCTCATGACGGTCGAAAAGCCCACCATAGGGGACAACAACCTCAAAAGAAAACGAGGGATCGAAGTCAACACTCTTGATGCCAACCAGACATGGTTAGCAGACATCAAGGTACACATGACCATTCCCCTCGAAAATCAAACACAAGGTGAAAAACCTCCAATTAACACGTTCCCCCATCCCGGGACACCCACTCACCTCGAATTTGTTTTTGCAGAAGTTTAAACAAGGAAGAATCCCAATCGACCGCAATGAAGCCAGAAGAATCGCTAGGAGAGTGCAAGGATTTCTATGGGACGGTTCGAATCTATACAAAGATCCGTCGACGGCCCCCATTTGAAGTGCGTCGACGAAGAAGAAGCCCGAATCATCCTAGAGGAAGTGCATGCAAGAAGCTGCAGCAACCACTCGGGGGGAAGAGCCCTAGCTCAAAAAGTCTACCGCCAAGGGTTCTATTGGCCAACACTCATCCCCGATTCGAAGGCACGTTCGAAAAAGTGCGACGAATGCCAGCGTTTTGCTCGAAATAGTTCTGCCCCAGGTGAACCAATGATCGCGACACCAGTATCTTGCCCATTCGGTAGGTGGGGTATAGACATCGTGGGAAAACTCCCAATGTCGAAGAACCAGAAAAAATTCTTGATCGTAGCTATCAAATTCAAAATCAACAATAGCAATCATAGATGAAAACATAATTGAATTGAAAGATAGAGTATGAAAAGGTGAGATACAAGTTACCACCGAGGGTTGTCAATCTCCAGTGAATTGCTAAACTCACAAGTTTCTAGCAAGGTGAGATCAAAAGATGTCCAAATCTCTACCTTGATGCTCCAAATCGCTAAGAAAAAGTAGTTCTAAGTCAAAGAAAACCCAGAACAAGTTCTAGGGTTTATGTCTGCAAAATTATGATCTAAGATATGAAAATTCAACTTATATATATAAAATATCGCCAAATTCCGGAATCTGAGGGGTTTTGCGCCCCCGTCCCAGGCGGTCCGCCTGTGGCTGGCAGCAAGTTCACCAGTTTTTCCTCTAAATTTGAACAGAGATTCCGGGCGCGTCCGAACTCGGATTGGCACGTAAGACCCACCATTGAATAGCTCTTCGAGTAAGCTACGCGTAGGTTGTAATCTCATCCTAATCAAATATATTACGAAAGAGTGGTGCCCAAAATACTGAGACTATGCAAATGGAATTTCCAGATTTCACTTCAAAGGCTCCAAAATCTTCATGCGAACTCCGAATGAACTACCGTTTCTGCCTCATACAAGATATCTCGAATCTTTCATGTTCTCCTTGGCCTTGGGCACGGTTTTGAGCTCTGAAACTTGGTCTTTTAGCCTGGAAACACGTCCTGGTACTCCTTGACACACCACAGGTGATCTTGTTGCACCAAAACTTCAATGTTTCGCCATGATTCATATCCAAAAGTGCGATTTTCACCTAAATCCTGAAAATAACAAAGAAAAAGGAAACGTGACACTATTCTAACAAAATGCACTAAAATGCATACAAGAGGATAGCTAAATTTGTCAAAAAGAACCGAATGAAAGTGTAAAAAACACTGTCATCAGTCGGCACTTCTTTCGACAATTTGAATTTCTTCGAGGGTTTCTCTCGCCTCTATCTTTTTTTCCTCAAAGAACTTCTTCTTCTTGGAAGAGGGTGGTACTGGGGGTATAACTTGATACTCCTCGAGATCCTTAACATCTCCTACTAAGGTATCTCTCTCCTTCTTTTGGATTGCTTTCCTTCGACTAAGTGACGTACTCGGCTTCTTCGATTTTTTCTTCACTCGTCGAACCGTATAAAAACAGTAAGGAGCATGATGAACTAAGGGCTGCTCCTCGAGTGATTGACGCAGATTTGGCTCCTCGACGGCAACCTTGGAAGTGAATTTTGCCGACATACTGTAGCATTCTCATGCCTCTCTTATGTTTCCCTCTTCTTGTCCAATCCCCAATGGAGTGGGAAACTTCAACTTGTTGAGGACCGTAGATACTACGGCTCGGAAATGAGAGAGGGCAGGCCCCCCCAAGACAGCGAAGTATTCAAAGGGCATATCTACGACCATGAAGGGAACGTGTTGAGTTACTCTTCGCGGAGCGCTCCCCATTGAGAGCGTCAAGTTGATCATTCCAAGGGGCATGATGGGTTGTCCTCCGAAGCCTACCAGGGCACTCCTCACTTCTCTAAGGCCTTCCCTTGGGTTCATATGCATCCTCTTCAAAGTACCCGTGAAGATTAAGTTAGCCGAATGATGAACGTGTTGGATTGTCGAGTTCCAACGAATCAAATAAATTTGTATTTAGCCAAAGACAATTCACAACTACAAAGAAAACCGTAGTGTAGCAGTAGAATAACCTCTAGTGTCGATCTCTAAGGACTATAACTAGCTTTATCTAATCTAATTTAGAATCTAAAACAGCAGACGGTTTAGCAAAAGTTTTTCTTAACAGATAATGGAGATTGGTGATAGTATGGTCCTTCAAAGCATAACGGGTTAATAATCATGCATAAATTCCTCGGTTTTGCATAGAGATCTTTGATCAATGAATTGTCCAGTTGTAATTATCAAACACTACGAAGATATAGATTTAGATAGGTCAAAGACCAATGAATTGTCCAATTGTGTGCAATAATTAATCAACAATACGAAGATAGAGATTTAGATAGATCAAAGAAATAAAGTAATAACTCAGAGTATAATGCGCGATATAGCCATTAGCATAATTATTAACCCTTCGCTAAGAATTCACATACTATCACCAACGAGAAGTTTAGCTACTCATAGTTGTCATGCAATCAACACAAATCGTAGAAGAAAACATGTTGAAAGATATATAAAAATAAGTAGAAAAACTGTAAAAGATACAATGTTACCAAAGGTTGTCAATCTCCGAAGAATCGCGGTCTTACAAGCTCCAAACTGCTAAGAAAAAGTATCTCCTAAGCTATGAACCCCCAGAACAGGCTCTGGGGAATTCCTACCTAAAACTACAGAGAAAGGTGAGAGAAAAGGTCTGGAAAAGTATGAAAAACGGAGAAAAACTGAGCAACTAGATATAGGCTACGAATTGTGTGGGGCGAAGGGCCCCACACACCGGGCGATTCGCTTGTTGTGGGGCGATTCGTCCCACATCCCGGGCGATTCGCCCGGGAGTAAAACTCGGCCAGTTACGCGTTTTCGACGCGTTTCTGGATTTCTTCCCCTTTTCAGACTCGGTTTCTTACTTCTAGTGGCCTTCTAACCTCCAGATTCGACCCCTAGACTTCAAATTCTATCCGGAATCTTTCAGATACTCCAAATAGGCTTCTGGAACACCAATTCCTTGTCTACTTGAATATAATTGCCCGGAAAACCTCGTTTTTCAACCAAAACCTTTAAAATAAAAACTAAAGGGAAACATGACACTATTCTAATAAAATGCACTGAAATATAGCTAAATTAACATAGAGGATAGCTAAAATAGGTGAAAAAGACTCAAATGAAAGTGTAAAATACACATTCATCAAACACCCCAAACCGAACCCTTGCTTGTCCTCAAGCAACTAAGCTAGACTCTAATGCAAAAAACAATGCAACACGCAAAATGGAGTCTCATGCCAAGTAAAATGAACTATCTACTCGAATCTATCAAAAAACATATGAACAAGAACCATATAAATCAAAACATGAATATAGGTTGAAGAATGCCTCAATTGACTCGTACACATCCACATAAGCACTTATGTCAAGACAAAATAGTCTCTCGTAATATTCTCTACCTGGACCTAGTCAGTGACGACGTAATGAAACATGTTAAGATACGAATGGTTGTCCCGTGCCTATGAAACTGAGGACTTACTACTGTTCACCAAGTTAAGACTTTTCATCAAATAGGTCGAACCAATACTGGCTCTCATCAAACGAAGGAGGGTTCCCTATAAAAGATAACACTCCCCTATTCTACCCATCTATCAAGCAAAGTCTTTAGCTATTCACCACTTCCTGAATGGCAGGACGAGGGTGGTCTAACAGATGACACTCAAAAACAAAAGCAAAGATAGAAAATTACAACACGATTACGAACATTACAAGAATTGGAAAATGAGACACAACACTTTGCTAAACTGCTATTTGGCTTTCCTTTTTTTGGACCCTTCTATGCTTTTTTGGGGTCTTTTCTTTTTTTTTTCTTTTTTCTTTTCCAGTTTTTTTCTTTTTCCTGGAATTTTTCTTTTTCCTTTTTTTCGAATTTTTTTTAGCCAGCAGTAGCATAACGAAAAGAGAAACAAAAATGACAAACGACCTCCCCAAACCTATTCGAAAGAATAGGTTGGAGTACAAAAGTTACGAGAAAGGAAAAATAAACTCACAACACAAAACTGAAAAACGAAAAACAAGTCTAATGATAGTGTAACCCCCTTCCCAAACCTATTCGAAAGAATAGGTTGCAAACAAAGGATCACACAACCTCACACTACCTCCTTCCTAGACATTTAGCAATCTCAAAGCATGGTGAAGACTTGTTGCCTCTTAGGTACATAATTACACGGGAAAACAACCATAAGACCCTAACATGCATCATCCTATTATAAAGGCCTTCGTGAACCGCAGTAGAGAAAACACCACTAAGTGATGTCGAGACTACCAAGCTTAACTAAGTGCAATACAAAAATGTGACAAGCCAAGCGAGAAAAATCTCAAACAAATTCATAGAGATGAAGCATATGAGTAATGTCATAATTAGTTAATCTACCCAATAAAAAAGTTCAAAAAATTTGGCAATAAACTCCACATAAAACATGCAAGACTATCCTAGGATGAATGAAGTGAATGCAACCTAAAAACTAAGAAAGCAGTAAACGCGCAAATGCAAATGAAAGGTTTTACGAGTAATCATAAACAAAGCAAGTATACGAATACCCAGCGATAACCCCCCCCCCCCCCCAACCTGAACGTCGTAGCTCGTCCCGAACGTCGAAAGTGGATTTAAGGTGAGAGCTAAACTTGTACCTGTAACTATAGTACTCAAAGAAACTCGTGAGAAACCAAAAACATACGAAATTATAAAATAAAACAAAATGATATGCATGCAATAAAGCGGTAAAAAAAAAGCGACAAAAACTCCGGGTTGCCTCCCGGATAGAGCCATTGTTTAGAGTCTTCGACTCGACTCCTTCTTGCACCTAGCTCTTCTTCTTGAGGGTACTAGACTTCCCCTTCATGGATCTTCTCCTCATGCCACGAACCTGTGAATAAGAATGAACATAGACAGCAAGACCACAGTAGTTAATGGTGTGAGAAGTATTGAAGTGATCAGGTGGATCAGATATGGCTCGCAACACATGTCGCTTGCCATCCACCTCAATGGTGCAAGTCCTTCGGTAGATGTCTATCACGGAGCGTAGTTTGGTCAAGAACGTTCGCCCCAAAAGAACAACATCCCCCATTCCAGGTGTAGACGCCGGCATAACTACAAAATTGGTGTACACAGAAACTTCACCAATCTTAACCAATACGTTCTTCACAACGTCTTCGGGTCTCACAAAGGATCCATCCGCTAGTTGCACAGTGGCCTTATGCTTCGAAAGCTCTCCAAGGCCACTCTTCTCAAACACATTCATGGGTAGCACATTCGAGTAAGATCCCGTATCTAGTGTAGCACGAACGTCATCGAGACTACCAATCCCAACCTTAACATCAAAGCTATCAGGAATTGGTTCAGGATCCTTAGGTCCTTCATTACTTACGTTGAGTCCCAGATCTTTATCTTCCTCCTTGGCCAATGGAGGCTCGTCTTTTGCACCACACTCGCATGCAACAACTTGCTTAATGGTGATTTCCACTGGAAGATCTCCCACCAAGTTGATCAACATGGACCTCTCAGTGCTGCTATGTAACTTCCCCTGCTCTCTACCAGCTCTAGCTTCCAATTGATCCAGACGAGCATTGATCTTTGCCGAATCATCCTCGTATCTCTTCAAAAACACTTGGGTGAAATCCACCAATTTCTGTAAATTATCCAAGAGAGTTGCTGACTTGGATGTAGATGCTTCGACCTTAGGAGTAGGATTACCACGGTTTCCCCAGTGAACATCTTCTCGTGCTAGATCTGATCTACACATATGAGCCCCATGCCCATAATTCTTGCACACCCTACATACCTCGTTGGAGAGAGATGTTCCGATTAGGCCACTTAGAGCTTGCCTCATCTGATTGGCGAAACCTTCGAACATATCGCCACTCACACCATTCACTTCATGCATTGGGATCTCCTGGTTTGGTGGAGCCTCAGGTCCACACCTCCTAACCATTGCTCTTGGATCCTTGGACTGAGATCCTTTAGCAAGCCTTTCGAAACACGCCCACACATCCTCGGCGGTCTCTTCCCAGATAGTACCACGGCATTGGAAATCCACCACCTGTTGACTCTCATATGTGAGTCCATTGTAGAAGTGTTGGACAAGATCAGGAAGCTCAAAACCATGTTGTGGACACTTGTGAATGAGGTCCTTGAACCTCTCGAAAGCGGTGTAGTGGTCTCATCATAGTCCTGTTTGAATCCAGTGATTTGCGCCTTAAGCGCGGTAGTCAATGTGTGAGGAAAGTATTTCTCCATAAAAGCAGAATACACCTTGTCCTAGGTGTCTAGTGATCCGGCTTCCAGAGAGCCTAACCATGCCTTGGCTTTATCACCAAGCCCCATAGCGAAAACCTTCATCCTTAGCTCATCGTCCGTTATCCCTGCTCCGGGCCTTGGAAGATTGTTGATAAAATCGTCAATATCATTCAGGTATCCCATAACATCTTCCCAAGCCAACCCATAGAACCTCGGGAGTTGCTGGAATATGCAACTTTTGATTTCCAAATCTCGGGTTGCAGCAGAAAGAACAATAGCCGAGCCTCTCATCAGTGCTTTGTTGGGTTGAACCCATGATTTCAGTGGTCTAGCTTCTGCCATTCCGTCGATTTCCTTGAAAAGACTGTGTAGAGATTCAGCGAAATTGGTATCCTCTATTTCCTCTAGTTCACGACTTTGAAGTAGTCGCCTTCTTTGGTGGTAGACTCTGTCGATCTCAGCAATTGAATCAGCAAGCGGTGTTCTTCTAGATCGTGTATGCGGCATACACTATTTGTAACAAACTAGGAAAGGAGTATCAGAGAGAGATTAAAAAGGAAAACTAAAACTACTAGAACTAGAAATTGAATGCTGAAAATATAAACAAATTAAACAGAAAGAAGGAGTATAGTCCCTGGCAACGGCGCCAATTTGATGAAGGCGTCGGATTGTCGAGTTCCAACGAATCAAATAAATTTGTATTTAGCCAAAGGCAATTCACAACTACAAAGAAAACCGTAGTGTAGAAGTAGAATAACCTCGAGTGTCGATCTCTAAGGACTATAACTAGCTTTATCTAATCTAATTTAGAATATAAAACGGCAGACGGTTTAGCAAAGGTTTTTCTTAACAGATAATGGAGATTGGTGATAGTATGGTCCTTCAAAGCATAACGGGTTAATAATCATGCATAAATTCCTCGGTTTTGCATAGAGATCTTTGATCAATGAATTGTCCAGTTGTAATTATCAAACACTACGAAGATATAGATTTAGATAGGTCAAAGACCAATGAATTGTCCAATTGTGTGCAATAATTAATCAACAATACGAAGATAGAGGTTTAGATATATCAAAGAAATAAAACAATAACTCAGAGTATAATGCGCGATATAGCCATTAGCATAATTATTAACCCTTCGCTAAGAATTCACATACTATCACCAACGAGAAGTTTAGCTACTCATAGTTGTCATGCAATCAACATAAATCATAGAAGAAAACATGTTGAAAGATATATAAAAATAAGTAGAAAAACTGTAAGATACAATGTTACCGAAGGTTGTCAATCTCCGAAGAATTGCGATTTTACAAGCTCCAAACTGCTAAGAAAAAGTATCTCTGATGAACGCGGGTTTGTCGGGTTCCGGTTCAGTCAAATAAATTAGTTATTTAGCCAAAGACAATCCAAAACTACAACGAAAACCATAGTGTAGCAGTAGAATGACTCGAGTGTCGTTCTCTCAGGACTATAATTAGCTTTATCTATTTAACTAGAAAATATAAAAACAGCAGACGTAATAGCAAAGGGGTTTCTAATAGATAATGGAGATTGGTGGTAATATGATCCTTCAAAGCATAACGGGTCAATAATCATGCGTAAATTCCTCGGTCTTGCATGGAGATCTTTGAATCAATCTAATGTCCTGTTGCAATTATTAAGCACTACGAAGATAACGATTCTGACAAGTCAAGCACTATTGTCCTATTGTGTTCCTTAATTATTCAACACTACGAAGATAAACTCGCAAACAGGTCGACGAGGGTCCAATTGTGCATAATAATTAATACAACATACGAGAATTTAGGTTGTGCCTGATCAACGAAATAAAGCAATAACACGGAGTATAATGCGCGATATAGCCATTAGCATGATTATCTTCCCTTCGCTAAGAATCCACATACTACCACCAACGATAAGTTTAGCTACTCATAATAGGCATGCAATCAACATAAATCATAGAAGAAAACATGTTGAAAGTATATAAAAATAAGTAGAATAAACTATAAGATACAAAGTTACCGAAGGTTGTCAATCTCCGGAGAATTGCGATCCTACGAGCTCCAAACTGCTATGAAAAAGAGTCCCCTAAGCTACGAATCCCCAGAACAGGCTTTGGGAAGTTCCTACCTAAAACTACAGAGAAATGTGAGAAAGTAGGTTTGGAAAAGTATGATTTTCAGAGAAAACTGAGCAACTATATATAGGCTTCGAATTACTGCGGGGCGGTTCGCCCCGGAGAGTTTTTCGCGGAATTCCGCGTTTTCGACGCATTTTTGGATTTCTTTCCCTTTTCGGACTCGGCTTCTGACTTCTAGTGGCCTTCTAACCTCCAGATTCGACCCCTAGACTCCAAATCCTATCCGGAAACCTTCAGATACTCCAAATAGGCTTCTGGAACACCAATTCCTTGTCAACTTCAATATAATTGCCCGGAAATCCTCGATTTTCAACCAAAACCTGTAAAATAAAATCTAAAGGGAAACGTGACACTATTATAATAAAATGCACTAAAATATAGCTAAATTAACATAGAGGATAGCTAAAATAGGTGAAAAAGACTCGAATGAAAGTGTAAAATACACATTCATCAAACTCCCCAAACCGAACCTTTGCTTGTCCTCAAGCAACTAAGCTAGACCTAATGCAAAAAACAATGCAAGACACAAAATGGAGTCTCATGCCAAATAAAACGAACTAATCTACTGAATCTACCAAAAAACATATGAACAAAAACCATATAAATAAAAGCATGAATATAGGTTGAAGAATACCTCGACTGACTTATACACATCCACATAAGCACTTATGTCAAGACAAGATAGTCTCTCGTAACATTCTCTACCTGGACCTAGTCAGTGACGACGTAATGAAGCATGCTAAGATACGAATGGTTGCCCCGTGCCTATGAAACTGAGAACTTGCTGCTGTTCCACCATGTTAAGACTTTCCCTCAAAGAGGTCGAACCAGTACTGGCTCTCATCAAACGAAGGAGGGTTCCCTATAAAAGATAACTCTCCCCTATTCTACCCATATCTCAAGTAAAGTCTTAAGCTATTCACCACTTCCTGAATGGCAGGACGAGGGTGGTCTAGAACAGATGACACTCAAGACAAAAAAGATAAAAAATAGAAAATCACAACACGATTACGAACATCACAAGAAATGGAAAAGACACAACACTTTGCTAACTGCTATTTGGCTTTCTTTTTTGGACCCTTCTTTTGCTTTTTTGGGGTCTTTTCTTTTTTCTCTTTTTTTCTTTCCAGATTTTTTCTTTCCTTTTTTTTTCTTTTTCTTTTTTCTGGAATTTTTTCTTTCTTTCTTTTTTTTTCGATTTTTCTAGCCAGCAGTAGCATAACAAAAAGAGAAACAAAATGACTCACACGACTTCCCCAAACCTATTCGAAAGAATAGGTTGGAGTACAAAATTTACGGAAAAGGAAAAATAAAATCACGATACGAAAATGAAAAAACAGAAACAAGTCTAAAGATGGTGTAACCCCCTCCCCAAACCTATTCGGAAGAATAGGTTACAAACAAAGGATCACACAACCTCACACTACCTCCTTCCTAGGCATTTAGCAATCTCAAAGCATGGTGAAGACTTGTTGCCTCTTAGGTACATAATTACTCGGGAAAACAACCATAAGACCCTAACATGCATCATCCTTTTATAAAGGCCTTCGTGAACCGCAGTAGAGAAAACACCACTAAGTGATGTCGAGACTACCAAGCTTAACTAAGTGCAATACATAAATGTGACAAGCCAAGCGAGAAAAACCTCAAACAAATTCATAGAGATGAAGCATACGATTAATGGCATAGTTAGTTGATCTACCCAATAAAAAAGCTCAAACAATTCGGCAATAAACTCCATATAAAACATGCAAGACTATCCTAGGAAAGCAGTAAACGTGCAAATGCAAAAAATTTCACGAGTTTATGATAAGCAAGATAAGTATAGAGATAACCAGCGATAGCCTCCTCCCCAAACCTGAACGTCGTCGCTCGTCCCGAACGTCGAAAGTGGATCCAAGGTGAGAGCTAATGCTTGTATAAGTGACCTATAATACTCAATCAAACTCGTGAGATAAAATCTAAAGCGGTAAAGAAAGCGATTAAAGAAAGCGATAAAATCTCCGGTTGCCTCCTGGATAGCGCCATTGTTTAAAGTCTTTGACTCGACTCCCGTCCGCGTCTATCTCTTCTTTCTGCGGGTACTAGACTTCCCCTTCATCGATCTCCTCTCCATGCCACGAACCTGTGAATAAGAAAGAATATAGGCTGCAAGACCACAGTAGTGAGTAGTGAAAGAATTATCAGGCAGATCAGGTGGATCAGATATGGCTTGCAACACATGTTGCTTGCCATCCACTTCAATAGTGCAAGTTCTTTGGCAGATGTCCATCACGGAGCGTAGCTTAGTCAAGAACGTTCGTCCCAAGAGAATGACATCCCCCGTCCCAGGTGCAGACGCCGGCATAACTACAAAATTGGTGTATACAGATGCTTCACCAATCTTGACCAACACATTTTTCACAACGCCTTCGGGTCTCACAAAGGATCCATCCGCCAGTTGCACAATAGCCCTATGGTTAGATAGTTCTCCAAGGTTACTCTTCTCAAACACATTCAAAGGGAGCACGTTGGAGTAAGATCCCGTTTCTAGTGTGGCACGGACATCTTCAAGTTCGCCAATTCCGACCTTAACATCGAAACTTTGAGGGAGTGGCTCGGGATTCTCTTGCTTCTTTCCACTCTCATCAGCACCAAGGTCCTTCTCTTCTTCCTTGGCTAGTGGAGGCTCTTCATCTTTGTAACACTCGCACTTAGCAACTTGCTTAATGGTGATTTCCACTGGTTGATCTCCCACCAAGTTGATCGACATGGACCCCTCAGTGCTGATATGTAACTTCCCTTGCTCTCTACTAGCTCTAGCTTCCAATTGATCCAGACGAGCATTGATCTTTGTCGAATCCTCCTCGTATCTCTTCAAAAACACTTGGGTGAAATCCACCAATTTCTGTAAATTATCCAAGAGAGTTGCTGACTTGGATGTAGATGCTTCGTCCTTAGGAGTAGGGTTACTACGGTTTCCCAAGTGAACATCTTCTCGTGCTAGATCTGATCTACACATATGAGCCCCATGCCCATAATTCTTGCACACCCTACATACCTCGTTGGAGAGAGAAGTTCCGATTAGGCCACTTAGAGCTTGCCTCATCTGATTGGCGAAACCTTCGAACCTATCGCCACTCACACCATTCACTTCATGCATTGGGATCTCCTGGTTTGGTGGGGCCTCAGGTCCACGCCTTCTAACCATTGCTCTTGGATCCTTGGATTGAGATCCTTTAGCAAGCCTTTCGAAACACTCCCATACATCCTCGGCGGTCTCTTCCCAGATAGTACCACGGCATTGGAAATCCACCACCTGTTGACTCTCATATGTGAGTCCATTGTAGAAGTGCTGGACAAGATCAGGAAGCCCAAAACCATGGTGTGGACACTTGTGCATCAGGTCCTTGAACTCTCGAAAGCGGTGTAGATGGTCTCATTATAGTCCTGTTTGAATCCAGTGATTTGCGCCTTAAGCGCGGTAGTCAATGTGTGAGGAAAGTATTTCTCCATAAAAGCATAATACACCTTGTCCCAGGTGTCTAGTGAGCCGGCTTCCAGAGAGCCTAACCATGCCTTGGCTTTATCACCAAGCCCCATAGCAAAAACCTTCAACATTAGCTCATCGTCCATTATCCCTGCTCCGGGACTTGGAAGATTGTTGATAAAATCGTCAATATCATTCAGGTATCCCATAACATCTTCCGTAGCCAACCCATAGAACCTCGGGAGTTGCTGGTACATGCAACTTTTGATTTCCAAATCTCGGATTGCAGCAGAAAGAACAATAGCCGGACCTTTCATCACTGCTTTGTTGGGTTGAACCCATGATTTGAAAAGTGGGCGAGCCATCACAAGACCTGAATATCTGTGACAAGCTAGGAAAGGAGTATCAGAGAGAGATTAAATAGGAAAACTAAAACTACTAGAACTAGGAATTGAATGCTGAAAATATAAACAAATTAAACAGAAAAAAGGAGTATAGTCCCCGGCAACGGCGCAAATTTGATGAACGCGGGTTTTGTCGGGTTCCGGTTCAGTCAAATAAATTTGTTATTTAGCCAAAGGCAATCCACAACTACAACGAAAACCGTAGTGTAGCAGTAGAATGACTCGAGTGTCGTTCTCTCAGGACTATAACTAGCTTTATCTATTTAACTAGAAAATATAAAAACAGCAGACGTAATAGCAAAGGGGTTTCTAACAGATAATGGAGATTGGTGGTAATATGATCCTTCAAAGCATAACGGGTCAATAATCATGCGTAAATTCCTCGGTCTTGCATGGAGATCTTTGAATCAATCTAATGTCCTGTTGCAATTATTAAGCACTACGAAGATAACGATTCTGACAAGTCAAGCACTATTGTCCTATTGTGTTCCGTAATTATTCAACACTACGAAGATAAACTCGCGAACAAGTCGACGAGGGTCCAATTGTGCATAATAATTAATACAATATACGAGAATTTAGGATGTGCCTGATCAACGAAATAAAGCAATAACACGGAGTATTATGCGCGATATAGCCATTAGCATGACTATCTTCCCTTCGCTAAGAATTCACGTACTACCACCAAAGATAAGTTTAGCTACTCATAATAGGCATGCAATCAACAGAAATCATAGAAGAAAACATGTTGAAAGAATATAAAAATAAGTAGAATAAACTGTAAGATACAAAGTTACCGAAGGTTGTCAATCTCCGGAGAATTGCGATCCTACGAGCTCCAAACTGCTATGAAAAAGAGTCCCCTAAGCTACGAACCCCCAGAACAGGCTCTGGGAAGTTCCTACCTAAAACTACAGAGAAAGGTGAGAAAGTAGGTCTAGAAAAGTATGATTTTCGGAGAAAACTGAGCAACTATATATAGGCTTCGAATTACTGTGGGGCGGTTCGCCCCACACACCGGGCGGTTCGCCCGGTGTGGGGCGGTTCGTCCCGGAGAGTTTTTCGCGGAATTCCGCGTTTTCGACGCGTTTTTGGATTTCTTCCCCTTTTCGGACTCGGTTTCTGACTTCTAGTGGCCTTCTAACCTCCAGTTTCGACCCCTAGACTCCAAATCCTATCCAGAAACCTTCAGATACTCCAAATAGGCATCTGGAACACCAATTCCTTGTCAACTTCAATATAATTGCCCGGAAATCCTCGATTTTCAACCAAAACCTGTAAAATAAAATCTAAAGGGAAACGTGACACTATTCTAATAAAATGCACTAAAATATAGTTAAATTAACATAGATGATAGCTAAAATAGGTGAAAAAGACTCGAATGAAAGTGTAAAATACACATTCATCAATCTACTAAGCTATGAACCCCCGGAACAGGCTCTGGGAATTCCTACCTAAAACTACAGAGAAAGGTGAGAGAAAAGGTCTGGAAAAGTATGAAAAACGGAGAAAAACTGAGCAACTATATATAGGCTACGAATTGTGTGGGGCGAAGGGCCCCACACACCGGGCGATTCGCCTGGTGTGGGGCGACTCGCCCCACATCCCGGCGATTCGCCCGGGAGTAAAACTCGGCTAGTTACGCGTTTTCGACGCGTTTTTGGATTTATTCCCCTTTTCGGACTCGGTTTTTGACTTCTAGTGGCCTTCTAACCTCCAGATTCGACCCCTAGACTTCAAATCCTATCCGGAATCTTTCAGATACTCCAAATAGGCTTCTGGAACACCAATTCCTTGTCTACTTCAATATAATTGCCCGGAAAACCTCGTTTTTCAACCAAAACCTGTAAAATAAAAACTAAAGGGAAACGTGACACTATTCTAATAAAATGCACTAAAATATAGCTAAGTTAACATAGAGGATAGCTAAAATAGGTGAAAAAGACTCAAATGAAAGTGTAAAATACACATTCATCATCGAACATCCGGTGTCGACGAGGATCCTTCCCAAGTTGTAAGACTTTACATCAAGGGATAACACTAGCGGGATACATGGGTCGTAAATGCTTCCTCCTCCGGCGTGCCTTAGAGGGAGTTCACTATTATCAAAAGAGATCATGTTGGTTCCTGGTTGTGCAACTTGGGCATACTTCACATCTCTAATCTTGAGATTATCAGTTATGATCTCCCTCTGATTTCGAGTGTTGCCTCCCGCGGGTCCTCCTGCGATCGTAAGAGTATGGATGCTTCCATTCACGGGACGATTCTCATAATTGTTGAATTATGAATATCGTCGTAATGAGGGTTCCCTTGGGGGTGGTGCTCGATCCCCGCTTGTGGTGATGGAGGGAGGATTGCTAGAGGTTCTTCCTTCCGAATATAGTTGACAAACTGTCCATTGCGTATCATCCTCTCAATTTTGTTCTTGAGCTCGACGCACTCATCAAAAGTATGCCCCTTTCCTTTGTGAAATTGGCAAAATTTCTCAGAACTTTTGTTCTTTTGATTCTCTTGGATTGGAGGTGGCCATGAGATGTCTAGCTTCCTCGAGACTATATAGTTCAAGATGTTGGATCTTGGCATATTTAAGTCTCTGTAGTTTCTATACCTCCTTGGAGGAGACCTCCTCGGAGGAGTCCTCTTGTCTCGAAACTCGTTTCTTGAGGGACCCTCCTTGATCAAACCATGCTTTTGATCCCTTCTTTGCTTTCCTGGATTTTGTTGCCTTGGAGGGTATTCCTTCTCCCTTTCTTTTTCTTTCCCTTTTTCCTTGGGGGGGTTGGTTCTCACGGTGACTGTTTTTCATAATTCTTCCGCTTCGAGGAAATCCTTGCAAACTTTTGCCAGTTGAGCTTCACTCTCGACACATGATGCTGAGAGCACCTCTTGGAACTTGACATTGGTAGTGTTACCATACAAGTATTCCTTCCTTTCATTGATCGAGTGGTCTTCAACTTGGAGGGTTGTCTCATGAAAACGGTTGAGGAAATCTCTCAGATCTTCATTATTCTTCGGGTTCTTCTGAAAAATTTCAGCTAAGTATCTCACTCTTCTCTTGGTGTTCATGACCTTCTTGAATCGCTTAGAGAATTCTTTGCAGAGCTCTCTATAGGATTTGATCGAGCGCTGAGGAAGGCGCGACCACCATTTCATGGCTTCTTCTGAAAGGTTAGCCGGGAAGAGTAGTGCTTTGGTCTTTGAATCATGGACATATGCATCCATTTTGGTACCAAATCTCACCAAGTAGTCCTTTAGACAACTTGTTCCATCGTAGCTTTCGAAAGTAGGGAAGCCTCTCTCAATTTTTGCTTGATGACTCCTTATCTCGTCGCACAACGGACTTGGATCTTGGTCTTGCTCTTTTTCTTGCACGTCCCCTCATAGGGTTTCTATCTGAGCATCGAGTGCGGTCTTCCTTGCATTGAGTTCTTCCAAAGTGAGCTTCCTCCCCGTGATTGGGTCGATCCCAATCAAGGGGGTTACATCTGCTACGGTTCTCAAAGCGTTGTTCTCTTCTACTGCCTCGGGTTGATTCTAAGGAGTTACTTGGTTGGACGTGACTTGGTTTGGGAGAGTGGGTGGTGTAGCGACCACCTGAGCTTGGTTTTCTTGAGGAGCTACATTTTGCATTGATGCACGTATCCTCCTGTCAATTAGATCTTTTAAATCATCAGGAGCACCTTGTGGTCCTAACCTAGATTGAACTCTTGAAGGTCCAAGTCTAGATTGGATCGGCCTTGTGTTGGCTCTTGAGTGTGCTTCATCTTGGACTAGAGGTGCTCTTGGTTGGGATTGACGAGGCGCAACAAAATTATCACGAGGTTGCTCATGTGCTTGGGCTTGTTGTACTCCTCGGGCTTGTGGTTCCGCCTCAACCCTGGCAACCTCATATCTCCTACGTATCCTTGCAAAGTGAGAAGGAACAAGTTGTATTGAGCTTCGCCCATCCCAAAGTCTGATGGTCGGACTACTCGTCCGTTAGGAAGGGTGAAGTTCAATGCAGCTGGCTAAGGAGGATTCACTGCTACATGCGGAGGGTGTCCTCTTGGTGCGACATTGTTTGTGACTCTTAATGCTCCATAAGCACTTCCAGCTGGGAAGCCTTGGGGATTATTCTCTCCCGATCTTTCTTCTTGGGAGCCCGTGACATTGGTGAATGCCCCCTCCATTATATCTTGATTCCTCTCAACATTATTATTTCTAGGTGCCCTTGAAGCAGCTGCCCTTCCTCCTCCTCGACCATTTAAAGGGGACGGCCCCTTGGGCGAGGAGGGTTTCTCGGTGCTGCATTAGCAATTCGATTGCTTCTTCTGGGAGGCATCTCGAGAAGCGTCTCGAGGAGAATGTATTGGCTCGACCAGTAGGGCTAGGAATGACCTCTCGATCAGATTCCCACAGACGGCGCCAAATGTTGAAGGGTAATTCGTGCTTCCTCTTAAGTTCGTACCAAAGCGTCACAGAAAACTACTTAGATCCTCTTTGTGTAGTCTTCCTCTGATAATAGCGGGTATTCTTCATGTAGCATCCTCGCACCTGAAAGAGACTGGAGGGGGGGGAGGGGTTAGTGTCTCTTACCCGGTCTGTAGAATATCATAACGGAGTTTCAACTTTACGTGTAGGGAGTTGAAGACTTCCTTTAGTGAGAGAAATATTGTGAGTAGGTGAGTAGTAGGTGATAGCTATTATTGCTTACCTAGGGATAATGAATGAGTCCCCTTATATACTTGTAGTATTTTATTGTCACTTTATATAGGATCGTGACAAGTGTCCAGCTGAGATAGAGGCCTCCTTTGGCCCAAGCCCATTAAGGAGGTCCATGGGCTTTGACCCAAACACCTGGACTAGGGTTAGGAGGGCATTATTGACTTTTCGGGTCTTATGGAAGATTCTAGAAGGCGGGCCCCCCTAAGGACCGACCAGGGGTGGTCGGCCTGGGTCCCCGTGCCTTCCTTATGTCTCTCATAGTCCGAGTAGTGCTCTGCCTGTTCTCCTTAAGAGGATGGTACCTTGATGTAAGGTCCTCGATCCTACCATGTATGGTGGTCGAGCCCTAGGTGCTCCTCGCGCCGCAGATCCGCCTTGTCCTTGTAGTGAGTTCATCTTGAGGGTCGGCCTCACAGTAGTGGTCGGACCGTATGTTGGTCTAGCCATACTTAAGTGACATACTTAGGTGTGGTCGCGCCCTTAGAGGGACGGCCCTTGAAGCTTCATTGCGCTCTTAGACCGCTCCAGTTCGTACATGCGGACTGGACATATTTTAACACCAACAGTCCTTAAGACCATCACATAACAACATAAGATATTCCTTAAGCATGGCTCTATCAATGAAACTTTGATATGGCTCTCAGAGCACTAAATCCAAAATACAATGTACAATCACCTAGAGCTCTGATACCACATGTGACGTCCCGCCAGGAAGCATCCTGCTCCCTAACTCGACATCACCCGCCTGCAACCTTCTTTCCAGAGCCATCTCAACTCTGTCAGAAAGTTACGGGACTGACCAAAATAAAAACCCATAATTTTAAAAGACATGCTGCTTAACAGAATAGAATGACATTCTTTTAACCTAGATGTGGGCCCATCAATCCTCGATGTTATCAAAGAAGAGATTGATCTCCATAAAGTTGGGCATCAAACAATTATCCTGAGTTCCTCTTAAAGAGAATGTCAATCACCTAAAAGAGTACACCTGACGAAATATGGACAGAACAAAGGAAAGAAGTAAGTCTTTGATGACTTAGTAAGGTATGAGAGAGGACAACATTGAACAATGAATATGAAATGAATTGCACGAAGGAAATACAATGATGAACTTTCAATGAAATAAGATGATGATACGAGCTTGAATATCAAATACCAACCATAAAACTCCCGTATAAAATGACAACCTTATAACTCCATCGAGGCGCGACCTCGTAAAAGAACAAAAACAAGCATGCCGAGGTTCATGCCATACCAGATCACTGAATACTCCAACCACCGGTTGTATCCAGAGTCTGGGGAAGATTTGCTGAAGATGACCTTAACCGTCGGTCCGTCCCGCCCGGTAGCCACCCACGACAGCCTGGGCCTGATTCACAAATAGTTAATAGATAACTGATAGTGTTCATAATTCATAATGTTCTGTATCATCTTTGGAAAGAGAACAATATTGCAACGCGATATACAAATGGTTTAAGATAAACAGAACCTGAACTCAAATCAGGTAAGTCAAACAGATCACAAAGATACAACAACAGAATGATTGCTTATCAATAACTAGAACATGAGTAATGATTTGAATAGAAGGTGACAAACATGTGAGATGATAGAAATATAATAGCCTAGTCATTTAACATGACCATTGATAAGAAACAAAGTCAATGTGTGACTATACATTTGAATCAATGGACCATGGAGATATCAAGGAGATAATGAGAAGAATCCAAAAGGAGAGTAAAGGCTGATTAAGTCTTCAATGGTAGAAGCAAAGACATTGGAAAGATAGTAATAAAGGTCAAGTGATTGAAGAAGAACCGAATGAACAATAGAAATGGGAAAAGAATCAATCTCAGGCAAGAGAAAGGAAACAAGAGAGGAAAATAGTTAAAGGTGGAACTGGTGAGAAAGTATTTGAAACAAGAGTACTCGGTTTAGAAATCAATGGGCAGAAGGTTAAGAAGAAGAAGAATTACAAAATGGTGGGATCCATGATAGAACTGTATGAAAGGGAATTGAGATGCTTTCGAGTTACAAGTGAAGGAAGAGATAAACAAGGTCAAGGAGGGTAAAGGAGGCCAATGGAGGATCACCAAGTGATGATATCAGAAGGTCCATTGAATGTACGTAGCAAAGAACATAATAATGCTTTAGTTTTCGGAGCAGGTATGGAAACAAAAGAATCATCAACCACTGATCATCTTTCTGAATACAAAAAAAAGTTCGACCACTACATGTAATTTCACTATATATGCAACACTAACATCACAACTCAAGATATCCTAATGATACAAGTCACCATATTTGTCATGTCCATAACTAAGCAATTACATTTTCTATCAAACTAAATAAGAATCCAGCTCCCTTCCACTCACCCGACAGCAAAATCAACTCAAGAGTAAAGAAGTCCCTTGCACAAGCGCAATACTTATATATGACAGATAAAGATATCATAATGATCAAAATCAACAATTTCTTATTTCCAATTTCGAGCAACCTAAATATTTTTGCATAGTTTATCAAACCGAACTACAATTCACCTTAATGCCATTCACCAGACAGTAAAAATCAACTACAATAAAAGCTTGTGCTACCTTTGGATGGTTTTGGATGTACTTGTTGGGAGAATACCACGATTATGCAATGATGATGCAAGGAAGAAACAAGTCACGATGTAAGGGCGATAATTCTCGGTAATCATCATTCAACTAATTCACATGAAGCAAAGTTGCGAAAGCTATAAATTTATTAACCAAAAATCTCTTTATGCAAACAATTTACATAAAGAGTGTAATTCAACATACTACATACCTATGGAAAATGTTGAATTTTCCGGGTTTCAGATTAAATTGACTGATGACATCTAATACATATATAGCATATAATAAGATCATATTGAAGCATAATTAGTGTAATCCAACATACCGATGGGAGATATCTACAACTCCGGTGACTGTGAAGATGAACGGTCTTTGAGCCCAGATCTCTCGCGAAGAAGGATAGAGGACGAAGAGGTGGTTTGCAGTCTCCTCTGCGGCATTGCATGTTAGGAAACTTGTAATTTTGATGAGCAATTAACCATGCTAAATTAAGAACAGTCCAGTAACTAGTACTCTTAAGGTCCATAGGTTTTTAGAATTTTAAGGACATTGTAAAAGAGGAACGTTTGTTGTTGACTTAGATAGGTGTTAGATAAGTTATTTCTTTTGTGTATGACGTATTTTATTTTCTGAGAAGAAAATATCTTATTGACACAATTGCGTATGATGTATTTTATTTTATGAAAAGAAAATATCTTATTGATGCTTAGCTTTAATGAATCTTATTTTCTAAAAAGAAAATGACCTATTGAAGCATTTGCTGAAGATGTATTTTGTTTATTACAAACAAATTATTGAAGCAAATAAGAAACCGGTCAGAATCTTGAAGACTTTTGAAGATCTGAAGACTTGAAGACTTGAAGATTGCTGAAGACTGGTAAGGCACGTGTTGCTCAGAAAGTGAAATTTTCAGCAACAGCATTGCATAAGTGAAAATCTGAAAGACAGAGTAGGTTGTGCTTGCTGAAACTGAGAATGAACACTTGCTGATGAACATATGTGACCTCTTGCTGAATGTACGTGATTTTGCGCTCCAATGTTACTGTTTGAATTCTATTCAAATGTGCATTTAATGCAAAGCTTACACGCGAAGGACATGAAGACTAGAAGACAAACAAAGGTTGCTGCTGAAAGTACAAAAGCAAGATAGTGACATGTTAAGGAACAAAAGCCTTAGGATTTGAAATTCAAACGGCTCCTTACTTGCACTATAAATAGAGGTCATCCGGCAAAGAGTTGAAGTGTGTCAACAACGTGATCAAACTCTCACTTGTGCTTAAAAACTCACAAACCTTCAAACACTCTTACTGCCATTGATCCGTTCCAAGACTTAAAGCTTGAAAAAGCTACTTGTGAAGAAATAGAACAAACTCAGCTAAGAAATTAGTTAAGTGTTCTTTCTTTCGAACAAGAACAAGTCTTGACACCAGAAACAATCAAACTTGTTTACTGCAAAGTATTCCAAGTTGTGTTTCTTAGATTACTTGTTGTAACTGAATAAGTTATAATTAAGTCATCTCACCCCAAAACTCTCTAACTGAAAATACACCCTTTCAGGCGTGATATTCAGGGGGAACTTAATCGAGCAAGGTTTTGCTGATTAAAAGTACCAAGTTTGGTGGAGAACAAGGTTGAAGTTCTCTAGTTTAGGTTGGAGACAAAGCAAGTGTGCTTTGGTTTCTGTTGAATCGCTTTAGATAGGAGATTGTAAGGAACCTCAATCATATCTTAGTGGATTTAGTCCTAGAAAGGACAAAGTGGATTAGTTGAGAGATTACGCCACTCTCATATACCACTATAAAAGCGTTTGTGTGATTTACTTACTGCATTTAGCTTTCAGCAAATTATATCTGTTTGTACACAGTCACTCACTTCACTTGCTGAAACTCTTTACTTGCTGAAAAAGCACTTATTGTTTCAAAGACTTCCGCTCTCTGATTTTAAGTATCAGCAAACCAAGCTACTGTAAAGTATCTTACGCTTGCTGAGAAAGTTAAGTATCAGCAACCTCATTACTGAAAAGTAATAAGTACTTGCTGAGAAAGTTTTAAACGACAAAAGTTTGAAAAGACTATTCACCCCCCCCCCTCTAGTCTTTTCTTGTTGTTTAAAGGGACCAACAAGTGGTATCAGAGCAGGAGGTTCTTTAGCCTTCTGCACTGAACCTAGATCCCCTTAAGTGCTTTCCGTAAATCACTTTCATTTGATCAGTTTGGTAGTGCTTTGCTGACAGTATGTCTTTAGGAGATGCTCCCTTGCTGAAGCTGGAAAATTACGAGAAATGGCGAAACAACATGATGTTACATCTTGAGGCCATTAGTGATGAGATGGTAACCGTCATTAATGATGGACCTATCAAGATCACTAAGATTGAAAGGAGTTTCCCTCACAAGACCACTGAAGCTGGGAAGGAAACCATCCTTGGCGAACCTTCAGATACTGTTGTGCCAAAACCAAGAGAGGAAGCAAGACCACTGAAGCTGGGAAGGAAACCATCCTTGGCGAACCTATCAAGATCACTAAGATTCCGTCTTGATGGCCAAGCAAGAAATATCATCATCAGATCAACTCCGGATACCATACAGTGCAAACTGTGGGGTGCTAAGACTGCTAAGGAGGCTTGGAAAATGGTTCAAGATCTTTGTGCTGGATCTAACAAGACCAAGGAAAACAAACTTGAAGTACTTAAGCTGAAGTTTCAAAACTTTAAGCAAGGTGCTAACGAGTCACTGGAAGACTTGGACTTCAGATTCACAACTCTTGTTAGTGAAATGGCAGCGCTGGGTGTTGGAAATCTTTATTCAGATTCTGAGAAAGTGAAAACTATCATCAGAAGTTTGAATCAAGAATGGATCCATACTCAGAATTTCTATTATAATCAAGGAATGCCTGACATTACACCAACTGAGTTGTTCTCTCATCTTGCTACTGTCAATTATGAGACAAAGCAAAGAGAAAATGTGTTTGCTGAAAAATTGCAAAACATTGCTCTTGCTGCAAAGCCGTCATCTTCTGAAAAGAAGAATGATAAAGAGCCTGCTGATGAAAATGCTTTAGTTGTTAAAAACATGAAGAAATTCATCAGTAAGGAACTTGAAAGGCGAAAAGCAAAAGAGAAGCTGAAAAAGCATCTTGGTAATAACTACCATAAGTACAAGAATGATACTAGCTCGCTGAACAAGCAAGCTCAGCAAGCTACATCATCAGAAGAACCAGCAGTTGGAAATGATCTATGTTTTTACTGCAAAAAGCCTGGACACTTCAAAGCTAATTGCCCTTTGCTGAAAGGCAAATCTGCTGAAAAGAAGAAGAAGTTCAAAAGAGCTTTCATTGTTGAAGAAAAGAAGAAGCTTCAAGCAAAAATCGATGCAGTATGCATTGAGACAAGCTCCGAAGACAGTGAGGATGAAAGTTCAGACACCGACGATGAAGAAGCCACTCTAGACGTGGAGATTGGCAAAGAAGTGTGTGGAATAGCTATGGAAGCTTATCCAGATGTGTCGAACTACGAATTCTGCCTCATGGCCGGTCAGGTAAATAATTCTACCTCTGACTCAGACTCAGAAAGTGAAGACGAGATTGACCTTGACAAGATTCAAGGAGAAATCGAAAGATTTGAGAAAACTCTCAGCAAACAGCAAGAAAAACTTCAACTTGCTGAAACTCTGACCAAGCAAACTACTGAAAAGTATGTTTTGCTGAAAGAAGAAACAGAAGAAAAGGATGCTGAAATAAGGCGTCTTAAGAAGTTGATTGCTGAGGCTGCTGAGAAAAATTCTCAAATGGCATTAGAATTAGAAGAGTATCAGTCCTCAATTCTAAAGTTACTTGCTGAAATCCAAGAAATGAAAAAGATGAAAATCAATTTCAAATCCTATGTGGAAGCAAGTAATACGCTGACTGAACTAAACTCTTATTTGAGAGATCCATCTCAGAAAGAAGGTTTAGGAGCAACGTGTGAAGGTGATAACGTAGAAATATTGAGAAAAGATAAATCACCTATCTCCTTTGTACGTGCTACAGATAGTAGTCCACCAGTGATCTATTAGTTTGGTCAAACTAAGGTTGCTGAAACATGCAATCAAGTACCTATGACCATAAAGCCCGCTGTTGCTACTCAAAGTAACAAGACTTTAAAAGGAAAACAGGTTGCTGAGAAGCAAACTGGAAAGAAAAAGAATGTCGTGAAGCATTCCGCCAAACAAGTTGCTGAAAAGCAAGTTGTTAAGTCTAAAGGCAAGATTACCAAAAGTAATCAGAAGTCCTTTGCTGACAAACCTGAATCAAGTAAGGTTGCTGATGCTAAAGCTCAGCATTCTCCAAAGAGTGGACTCGGTTTCAAAACCAAGCAAAGTCAACTCTTTCATGAGTATAAGCAAAGTCAGCAAAGATACTTCAAAGAGATGAAGAAAACCAAGCCTAAGAGTTCTGAAAAGACTCCCAATGCTAGGACTAGAAGGAACCTTGCTAGAAAAGAACTTACTGAAAAGTATGTTCAGCAAAAAGGTCAACAGAGCAAGACACCACATCAGAAAGTGGATTTGACCAGCACAAGTCAAAAGTCTTTCAGCTCAAAACCTCCTAGTTCCTCAGCAAGTAGAAAACAAGTCAAAGTTGAAAAACTTCAGACTTGGGTTTCCACTGGACGCATTCTTGAACATGTTAATGGACATCCATCATTGGATAATTAACTTGTTTGCTCTTGATTGTGCAGACTGCAGCCACGGAGACAAACGATGCAATCTGGCACTTTGATAGTGGTTGTGGAAAGCACATGACGGGCAACAAGAATAACCTTATAAACTATAGACGGTGGTCTAAAGGTCCAACAATAAGGTTTGCTGGTGGAGGCTCCGGATCTACAAAAGGCTATGGTGATGTGAAGTTGGGATGCATAACCATCTCTGGAGTTCTTTATGTCAAAAATCTTAAGTTTAACCTTTTCAGCATGAGTCAATTTGCTGACAAAGGATACTTCATCGAAATTAAAAGTGATGAATGTAAACTTGTAGATTTTGAGACTAAAAAGGTTATAATGATTGCAAGAAGATCAGGAGGCTTGTACACCGTTGATTGGTCTTCAGCAAACGTTGAAAAATGCCTTGTCTCAGATCATGATTGCCTTGCTGAAAAAGCATGGTTATGGCATAAACGAACAAGTCATCTAAACTTCAAGACGCTGAATAAGCTGTCTAAAAAGGCACTTGTAGTTGGATTACCTAGGGTTACTTTTAAGAAGGATGGTGTTTGAAATGCATGTCAGCAAGGAAAGCAAACCAAATCTTCTTTCAAGAACAAGGCAGTACCGTCAACTACAAAACCTTTACAACTCTTACACATGGACTTGTTTGAATCTTCTTCAACAAGCTATGCTGGTAAGAAGTATGGTCTAGTTGTGGTAGATGACTATTCAAGATTCACTTGGGTAGTATTCATCAAGCACAAATCTGAAACCAAGACTGAAATACCTAACTTGTTGAATAAGCTTGAAGTCATGAAAAATGACAAGGTAAGAGTCATAAGGACAGACCATGGTACTGAGTTTGTATACCAGTACATAACTGAATATTGTACCTCCAAAGGTATTCAACATCAATTATCCTCAGTAAGGACACCACAGCAAAATGGTGTTGCTGAACGGAAGAATCGTACCCTGAAAGAAGCCGCAAGAACAATGCTTGCTGACACTGAGATAAGTGAGGCTTACTGGGTTGAAGCGATTAATACCGCCTGCTATACTCAGAATAGATGTTTGATTACTAAGGAATACAACAAAACTCCTTATGAATTGTTTGTTGGAAGACCTCCTAACATCACTCATCTAAGAGTATTGGGTTGCAAGTGTTTCGTTCTTAACAATGGTAGAGAATACCTAAGAACATTTCAACCAAAGGCAGACGAAGCGATATTTCTTGGCTACTCCTTGCATAGTAAAGCTTACAGAGTTTACAACAAAAAGGCACAAAAGATTGAAGAATATGTGCATGTTGTATTCTACGAAAAGACACAAGGTGTGCCTGCTGAAGAAGAAATATCAGAATGTATGAAAAAGCTAATCATACATGAGCAAAGAACTGAATCTGATGCTAGGCAAATCAGTCAATTGAACTAAATGATGATTCTGACAATGATTCTCCTCCCCCGAGTCATGACAAGATAAATATAGTTCACGACAAAGAATTTCCAGCAAAAGATGCGGTTGCTCCGGAAGTTGCTGAAATTACGCAATCTCCAGTGCCTGCTGATGAAGTACCTCATCCCAGCAATGCTGAGCAAGCAGTTGCTGATGATCAAATCTCAGCAGAAACACAAATTCTCAGTAGTACTGAACAAGTACATACTGAAGAGTCACATGCTGATGAGCAAACGTATCCTGATCCAACAAACAGGAAACCTGTTAATAAATGGATTAGAGATCATCCCTCTACGGATATGATTGGCGATATTAATAAACGCCAAGTGACTAGATCCAAAGCTACTCAAGGACTTGCTGAAGAAGCAACTGTCGTAGAAGTAGAATCTTTATTCTCTTGCTTTGTTTCAGAAATTGAACCTAAACCATAGAAGAAACTTTGAAGCATTCTGAATGGATAAAGGCAATGCAAGAAGAATTGGATCAATTTGAAAGAAACAAAGTCTGGAAACTTGTGCCACTTGCTTAAAATAAGAAAGCTATTGGTACAAAGTGGGTGTTCAGAAACAAGCTGAGCGAGTCTGGTGAAGTAACAAGAAACAAAGCACGCTTAGTTGCTCAAGGTTACTGTCAGACTGAAGGATTGGACTATGATGAGTCTTACGCTCCAGTTGCAAGATTGGATGCAATTAGGCTTTCTTGGCCTTTGCTGCTCACAATGACTTCATTGTTTACCAAATGGATGTTAAGAGTGCATTCTTAAATGGTGAACTTGCTGAAGAAGTCTACCTAGAACAACCCCCTGGCTTTGAACTTCCCTCAGAAACCAAGATGGTATATAAGCTTCAGAAAGCTGTATATGGTCTAAAGCAAGCACCAAGAGCATGGTATGATACCTTAGCTAAGTTCTTGCTGGAAAATGGTTTCAAGAAGGTGAAGTTGACAAAACTCTTTTTACCATGAACCATGATGGTAAATTAATCTTAGTTCAAATTTATGTGGATGACATAATTTTTGGATCTATTGACAAGCAACTTTGTGATGATTTTGCCAAACTCATGACAAATAAGTTTGAAATGAGTATGATGGGAAAATTGAATTATTTCCTAGGGTTGCAAGTCAAGAAACTCAAAGATGGAATATTCATAAATCAAGCAAAGTATGCGAAAGAAATGCTCATAAAGTTTAGGATCAAAGAGGATGAAAACCTGAAAAGATCCCTATGAGTGTTGGTACCAAATTGGGCTATACTAAAGAGGACAAAAGTGTTGAAGAACACAAGTATAGGAAGCTCATTGGTTCCTTGTTGTATTTAACAACAAGTAGACCTGACATTCAGTATGTTGTTTGTGTGTGTGCAACATTCCAATCGGATCCAAGAGAATCACACTACAAAAAGGCAATTAAAATACTGAAATATGTTAAAGGTACAGTCAATGTTGGATTATGGTATCCAAAAGATTTTGGACTTGAATTGGTTGGCTATTCTGATGCTGATCATGGTGGATCAACTCTTGATAGAAAAAGTACCTCTGGAACTTGTCAGTTTTTGGGTACTAGATTAATATCATGGTTCAGCAAGAAGCAAACGTGTGTCGCCAATTCATCTACTGAATCTGAATACATTGCAGCTGGTTGTTGCACAGCTCAAATCCTATGGATTCAGCAACAATTAAGAGATTATGGTATTTCTGCAAAGAAACACCAATCTTTTGTGATAATACAAGTGCTATTGCAATTACGCAAAATCCTAAGTTTCACTCTAGGACCAAGCACATTGATATTAGACATCATTTCATTAGAGATCATGTGGAAAAAGGTGATATTGAGGTTGTGAAAGTAGGTACTGAAGATCAGCTTGCTGACATCTTTACCAAGCCCCTACCGGATAATAGGTTCGCAATGCTAAGGTATAACCTTGGATTGATTGAACTACCTCAATAAAGGATACACTTGGCAGAATGCTGAAACAGGTATTCAGCAAGCCAAAGTATTCCTGTCCAAAAGACCAAGTCACTGATTTCTTCTAAGAAATGATAAGTCACAACATGATTGCTGAAACAGGCATTCAGCAAGTAATTCCTTCAAAACAGGTATTTGTTAGGAAACTTGATCACTTGCTGAGACAGGCACTCAGTAAGTGAAAGAACTTAAGGATTGCTGAGACGGGTACTCAGACAATCAAAAGATACTGAAACAGGTATTCAAGTATCAAAGGAATTTTCTGAAACGGGAATTCAGAAAAAGAGCAAAATCTCATCTCTCAGATTTTACCAAAGGATGTCTCAAGTGCAAAAAGAATTTACTGATACGGGAAATCAGAAATATCTTTTAAACTTAGAAAATATGAGATATCTAAGTAAGGGGGAACTTTCAGCAAGTATCTAGATTGTTAATTCAAACTCGCTGAAAAGATTCTTGTCTATTTCAGCAAGCAATCTATCCTTATTACTCGGTAAAATCAATTTGTGACGTTAAGCTGGCACAGATAAACTCGCAATAAATCATGACATGAAATTCAATCGTGGCCATTGATTAAAAGGAGTTATTAATCTAACGGCTAACAAAACAAAGAGAGAGAGTGCTCTGACGGTTTTAGTTAGTGGGCCACTACGCATTCAATGCAAAGGCTCCACTATCTCCAGTGTTTCTCTGTTTTACCCTTGCTGAGAACTCAAATCGATTGAGTTTCTCACACACCAGAGACACTATATAAAGAAGGAGTTAGAGAAATGACAAAATTCTTTAACTCACATTTCCTTTCTCTGCAATTTCTAGCCTGAAACTACTGTACCTCCGGTCAAAAAGCAAACTATCTTTTTCGTACAATTTCTTGCTCTATATAAGAAATGGCTCCCAAGAGACAGTCATCTAAGTCCTCAAAATCGTCAAAGGTTGACAGTGCTGAAACACGCATTGCTCCGGTGACTTCTCTGACCCAAGACACAGCGAAAGTTGTGTTGAAAAACGACCGAATCACTGTAAAACCTATGCCTCCGTCATATCTTGACACTGCAAAGTGTGAGATGTTGATGCAATGGGGAGGGTTTGCAAAAGAAAAGTACATTAGGTACTTTTATGAACAAGAACTTGATGACCAAAATGAAGAGGCGCTTGAGTTCATCAAGCAGCAAGGCCTCATGAACTTTATCTCTGCTCGCACTAAGCAAGTGAGCATGATTGATACTATGGAGTTCTACAACAATGCAGAAATCCAGTCCCTTACAGACAGTAATGGAGTCACTGAAAAAGTGATCCTTACTTATGTTCAGAACACGCAAATCGTCCTGAAATGGACTGATTTAGCGGAGATTTTTCAGATTCCAACCACTGGAACTGAAGATGACGTCACTGCTTCTGACGAAGAAATTGAAGCTTTCTACAGTGACGTCAGAAATGCAAAGATGAAGAAAGGCGAGATAGCTCCCGTGACTTGGACAAAGCACGTTAAGAGAAAGCATCTCTCCATTCACTTGGTCTAGTAGCTCTGCTACTGATTAAAGTTCTTGACTCCCAAGTTGGAGGAATTGACCAAGTAGGCCTGAGAAGATGGCCATTGCTGATGCATATCTATGAAATAAATCGGAACTTAACTGGGCTAAGTACATTTTCAACAGGCTTGTTGATTGTGTTACTAAGTTTAAGGTAAAGGTAGAAGACAACAAGGTCTCACCTTCCTTTCCAGTTATGTATGGAATCAAGATATGCTATATCCTTGAACATTTCAGGATTCAGCTAAGAAACCCATTGCCAATCAAGAAATCTGTGTGCAATGTGGGAAGATCTTTCTACAAGCAGAATGTACCTAAGATTGCTGGAAAGAAAACCAAGAAGACAACAACTGCAAATGTTGTCAGCACAAGCCAGCAAGAAAGGTATACAACAGCTGCAGATGTTACCACTCAGCAACTTAGAGATGAAACTGCTGTTGGTGGTGGTAACACAAATGAAACTGCTGTAGAAAATCAACAAGGTACGTGTACAAAAGCCGTTGCTGAAAATGCAACAATAGATGACTCTGGGAAACTGGAGAAATCTAAAAGAAAAAGAGGAAAGCTGATGATGACACTCAGACTGCAGCGTCATCAGCAAATCCCGTACCTAAGAGGAAACGGACAAGTAACAAAAGAAAGAAGACACTGGCTTCTCAGTCAGTCCCCAATGTCCAAGACTCCTCAGTCAATTCCCAGACAAATGCTGAAACGCATTTGCCAGTAGATGTTGCTGAAATAATTACTGAAACATACTCAGCAATGTTGAAGTGTTTGCGGAAGCCTTCAACAATCAACTTAACGTTGATAACTCTACTGAGAATAGACCACAAGGCAGTGGAAATGAAATTCCTGCCCAAGTCCCAGATATCTACATTGTAGATAATCTAGATGATCAAACCATGGAACCAGTAAGCGACATTGCTGCTGATCTGCAAAGAGCGGCACTTGCTGATGCTGCTGAACAGATGGTTGCTGAACAAGCAACTCATCAAGTTGCTGAAACCCAGCTTGCTGATGGACCAGTTGCTGAGATAGCAATGGTTCCTTTCCTGAAGTTGCTGAAACTCAAGAAGCATTATTCAAGACGCATCTCTTGATGCTGAGAATACTGGCCCAAGTTCACCCAAGACTTCAATTGACAAAGTCCAGCTTGTACTGGAAGATTTAAGCAAACAAATGGAGTTGGAGATTGAAGAATCATCCAACAAGTCAATTGATCTTCATGACAAGCAGTGAGCTTAAAGGTCAAGATGCTTCTGCTCAACTTGTCAATTCAGAGACAAGGGAGATTGCTGAAACCGCACAGCTTTCTCAGTTAGAGCAAAATCAGAAGTCTGCTGAAGAAACAGTCCAAGAAGCTGAAGAAACTGTTAATGCTGAAAGGACTGAGCCACAACCTGTCCTTCCTCAGCAGGTAGTTAATTCAACCATCAGTAAAACTTCAAATTCTGAAAATTTCTTTTGCTAAAATTATTCTTTCTCTACAGACTTCTCAAGATACAAGTCAGATGGTTGCTGAAGCCTCTGCACCAGAACCAACACTCCCTGCTCAGCAGGTAGTTAATAATTTTGGTATAAAAACTAAGTTTGACAGCTTAGTACTTGTGTCTAATTTTAATTTATTTCAGGATGAACAAATGGAGGATGCTACTCAAGCTCCTCATGGAATGGAAATTGTACTACATGAGCTTGCTGACTCTCAGCAGGTAAATCATGTTTCAGATTTAAACTCTAAAACAATTCTCCAAACAATCCTGATCTAAATAAAATTCTTTTCAGGCTCAAAGGAGACCACTGAAAATGGTACTCATCACTGAAGATCAGCAAGTAGATCTGAAGAACTTTACTTGAGCTTCAAGAGACAACTTTT
>CM051457.1:95603981-95665749 GCA_028274465.1 Plantago ovata | reverse complement strand
GGTTAGGAAACTTGTAATTTTGATGAGCAATTAACCATGCTAAATTAAGAACAGTCCAGTAACTAGTACTCTTAAGGTCCATAGGTTTTAGAATTTTAAGGACATTGTAAAAGAGGAACGTTTGCTGATGACTTAGATAGGTGTTAGATAAGTTATTTCTTTGTGGATGACGTATTTTATTTTCTGAGAAGAAATTAATTTATTGACACTTTAGCGTATGATGTATTTTATTTTCTGAAAAGAAAATATCTTATTGATGCTTAGCTTTAATGAATCTTATTTTCTGAAAAGAAAATGACCTATTGAAGCATTTGCTGAAGATGTATTTTGTTTATTACAAACAAATTATTGAAGCAAATAAGAAACCGGTCAGAATCTTGAAGACTTTTGAAGATCTGAAGACTTGAAGACTTGAAGACTTGAAGATTGCTGAAGACTGGTAAGGCACGTGTTGCTCAGAAAGTGAAATTTTCAGCAACAGCATTGCATAAGTGAAAATCTGAAAGACAGAGTAGGTTGTGCTTGCTGAAACTGAGAATGAACACTTGCTGATGAACATATGTGACCTCTTGCTGAATGTACGTGATTTTGCGCTCCAATGTTACTGTTTGAATTCTATTCAAATGTGCATTTAATGCAAAGCTTACACGCGAAGGACATGAAGACTAGAAGACAAACAAAGGTTGCTGCTGAAAGTACAAAAGCAAGATAGTGACATGTTAAGGAACAAAAGCCTTAGGATTTGAAATTCAAACGGCTCCTTACTTGCACTATAAATAGAGGTCATCCGGCAAAGAGTTGAAGTGTGTCAACAACGTGATCAAACTCTCACTTGTGCTTAAAACTCACAAACCTTCAAACACTCTTACTGCCATTGATCCGTTCCAAGACTTAAAGCTTGAAAAAGCTACTTGTGAAGAAGTAGAACAAACTCGGCTAAGAAATTAGTTAAGTGTTCTTTCTTTCGAACAAGAACAAGTCTTGACACCAGAAACAATCAAACTTGTTTACTGCAAAGTATTCCAAGTTGTGTTTCTTAGATTACTTGTTGTAACTGAATAAGTTATAATTAAGTTATCTCACCCCAAAACTCTCTAACTGAAAATACACCCTTTCAGGCGTGATATTCAGGGGGAACTTAATCGAGCAAGTTTTGCTGATTAAAAGTACCAAGTTTGGTGGAGAACAAGGTTGAGTTCTCTAGTTTAGGTTGGAGACAAAGCAAGTGTGCTTTGGTTTCTGTTGAATCGCTTTAGATAGGAGATTGTAAGGAACCTCAATCATATCTTAGTGGATTCAGTCCTAGAAAGGACAAAGTGGATTAGTTGAGAGATTACGCCACTCTCAGATACCACTATAAAAGCGTTTGTGTGATTTACTTACTGCATTTAGCTTTCAGCAAATTATATCTGTTTGTACACAGTCACTCACTCACTTGCTGAAACCTTTACTTGCTGAAAAAGCACTTATTGTTTCAAAGACTTCCGCTCTCTGATTTTAAGTATCAGCAAACCAAGCTACTGTAAAGTAACTTACGCTTGCTGAGAAAGTTAAGTATCAGCAACCTCATTACTGAAAAGTAATAAGTACTTGCTGAGAAAGTTTTAAACGACAAAAGTTTGAAAAGACTATTCACCCCCCCCCCTCTAGTCTTTTCTTGTTGTTTAAAGGGACCAACAAGTGGTATCAGAGCAGGAGGTTCTTTAGCCTTCTGCACTGAACCTAGATCCCCTTAAGTGCTTTCCGTAAATCACTTTCACTTGATCAGTTTGGTAGTGCTTTGCTGACAGGATGTCTTTAGGAGATGCTCCCTTGCTGAAGCTGGAAAATTACGAGAAATGGCGAAACAACATGATGTTACATCTTGAGGCCATTAGTGATGAGATGGTCACCGTCATTAATGATGGACCTATCAAGATCACCAAGGTTGAAAGGAGTTTCCCTCATAGAACCACTGAAGCTGGAAAGGAAACCATCCAAGGCGAACCATCAGATACGGTTGTGCCAAAACCAAGAGAGGAATGGACTTCTGACGAAGCTAAGAGATTCCGTCTTGATGGCCAAGCAAGAAATATCATCATCAGATCAACTCCGGATACCATACAGTGCAAACTGTGGGGTGCTAAGACTGCTAAGGAGGCTTGGAAAATGGTTCAAGATCTTTGTGCTGGATCTGACAAGACCAAGGAAAACAAACTTGAAGTACTTAAGCTGAAGTTTCAAAACTTTAAGCAAGGTGCTAACGAGTCACTGGAAGACTTGGACTTCAGATTCACAACTCTTGTTAGTGAAATGGCAGCGCTGGGTGTTGGAAATCTTTATTCAGATTCTGAGAAAGTGAAAACTATCATCAGAAGTTTGAATCAAGAATGGATCCATACTCAGAATTTCTATTATAATCAAGGAATGCCTGACATTACACCAACTGAGTTGTTCTCTCATCTTGCTACTGTCAATTATGAGACAAAGCAAAGAGAAAATGTGTTTGCTGAAAAATCGCAAAACATTGCTCTTGCTGCAAAGCCGTCATCTTCTGAAAAGAAGAATGATAAAGAGCCTGCTGATGAAAATGCTTTAGTTGTTAAAAACATGAAGAAATTCATCAGTAAGGAACTTGAAAGGCGAAAAGCAAAAGAGAAGCTGAAAAAGCATCTTGGTAATAACTACCATAAGTACAAGAATGATACTAGCTCGCTGAACAAGCAAGCTCAGCAAGCTACATCATCAGAAGAACCAGCAGTTGGAAATGATCTATGTTTTTACTGCAAAAAGCCTGGACACTTCAAAGCTAATTGCCCTTTGCTGAAAGGCAAATCTGCTGAAAAGAAGAAGAAGTTCAAAAGAGCTTTCATTGCTGAAGAAAAGAAGAAGCTTCAAGCAAAAATCGATGCATTGTGCATTGAGACAAGCTCCGAAGACAGTGAGGATGAAAGTTCAGACACCGACGATGAAGAAGCCACTCTAGACGTGGAGATTGGCAAAGAAGTGTGTGGAATAGCTATGGAAGCTTATCCAGATGTGTCGAACTACGAATTCTGCCTCATGGCCGGTCAGGTAAATAATTCTACCTCTGACTCAGATTCAGAAAGTGAAGACGAGATTGACCTTGACAAGATTCAAGGAGAAATCGAAAGATTTGAGAAAACTCTCAGCAAACAGCAAGAAAAACTTCAACTTGCTGAAACTCTGACCAAGCAAACTACTGAAAAGTACGTTTTGCTGAAGGAAGAGACAGAAGAAAAGGATGCTGAAATAAGGCGTCTTAAGAAGTTGATTGCTGAGGCTGCAGAGAAAAATTCTCAAATGGCATTAGAATTGGAAGAGTATCAGTCCTCAATTCTAAAGTTACTTGCTGAAATCCAAGAAATGAAAAAGATGAAAATCAATTTCAAATCCTATGTGGAAGCAAGTAATACGCTGACTGAACTAAACTCTTATTTGAGAGATCCATCTCAGAAAGAAGGTTTAGGAGCAACGTGTGAAGGTGATAACGTAGAAATCTTGAGAAAAGATAAATCACCTATCTCCTTTGTACGTGCTACTGATAGTAGTCCACCAGTGATCTATCAGTTTGGTCAAACTAAGGTTGCTGAAACATGCAATCAAGTACCTATGACCATAAAGCCCGCTGTTGCTACTCAAAGTAACAAGACTTTAAAAGGAAAACAGGTTGCTGAGAAGCAAACTGGAAAGAAAAAGAATGCCGTGAAGCATTCCGCCAAACAAGTTGCTGAAAAGCAAGTTGTTAAGTCTAAAGGCAAGATTACCAAAAGTAATCAGAAGTCCTTTGCTGACAAACCTGAATCAAGTAAGGTTGCTGAAGCTAAAGCTCAGCATTCTCCAAAGAGTGGACTCGGTTTCAAAACCAAGCAAAGTCAACTCTTTCATGAGTATAAGCAAAGTCAGCAAAGATACTTCAAAGAGATGAAGAAAACCAAGCCTAAGAGTTCTGAAAAGACTCCCAATGCTAGGACTAGAAGGAACCTTGCTAGAAAAGAACTTACTGAAAAGTATGTTCAGCAAAAAGGTCAACAGAGCAAGACACCACATCAGAAAGTGGATTTGACCAGCACGAGTCAAAAGTCTTTCAGCTCAAAACCTCCTAGTTCCTCAGCAAGTAGAAAACAAGTCAAAGTTGAAAAACTTCAGACTTGGGTTTCCACTGGACGCATTCTTGAACATGTTAATGGACATCCATCATTGGATAATTAACTTGTTTGCTCTTGATTGTGCAGACTGCAGCCACGGAGACAAACGATGCAATCTGGCACTTTGATAGTGGTTGTGGAAAGCACATGACGGGCAACAAGAATAACCTTATAAACTATAGACGGTGGTCTAAAGGTCCAACAATAAGGTTTGCTGGTGGAGGCTCCGGATCTACAAAAGGCTATGGTGATGTGAAGTTGGGATGCATAACCATTTCTGGAGTTCTTTATGTCAAAAATCTTAAGTTTAACCTTTTCAGCATGAGTCAATTTGCTGACAAAGGATACTTCATCGAAATTAAAAGTGATGAATGTAAACTTGTAGATTTTGAGACTAAAAAGGTTATAATGATTGCAAGAAGATCAGGAGGCTTGTACACCGTTGATTGGTCTTCAGCAAACGTTGAAAAATGCCTTGTCTCAGATCATGATTGCCTTGCTGAAAAAGCATGGTTATGGCATAAACGAACAAGTCATCTAAACTTCAAGACGCTGAATAAGCTGTCTAAAAAGGCACTTGTAGTTGGATTACCTAGGGTTACTTTTAAGAAGGATGGTGTTTGCAATGCATGTCAGCAAGGAAAGCAAACCAAATCTTCTTTCAAGAACAAGGCAGTACCGTCAACTACAAAACCTTTACAACTCTTACACATGGACTTGTTTGAATCTTCTTCAACAAGCTATGCTGGTAAGAAGTATGGTCTAGTCGTGGTAGATGACTATTCAAGATTCACTTGGGTAGTATTCATCAAGCACAAATCTGAAACCAAGACTGAAATACCTAACTTGCTGAATAAGCTTGAAGTCATGAAAAATGACAAGGTAAGAGTCATAAGGACAGACCATGGTACTGAGTTTGTAAACCAGTACATAACTGAATATTGTACCTCCAAAGGTATTCAACATCAGTTATCCTCAGTAAGGACACCACAGCAAAATGGTGTTGCTGAACGGAAGAATCGTACCCTGAAAGAAGCCGCAAGAACAATGCTTGCTGACACTGAGATAAGTGAGGCTTACTGGGTTGAAGCGATTAATACCGCCTGCTATACTCAGAATAGATGTTTGATTACTAAGGAATACAACAAAACTCCTTATGAATTGTTTGTTGGAAGACCTCCTAACATCACTCATCTAAGAGTATTTGGTTGCAAGTGTTTCGTTCTTAACAATGGTAGAGAATACCTAAGAACATTTCAACCAAAGGCAGACGAAGCGATATTTCTTGGCTACTCCTTGCATAGTAAAGCTTACAGAGTTTACAACAAAAAGGCACAAAAGATTGAAGAATCTGTGCATGTTGTATTCTACGAAAAGACACAAGGTGTGCCTGCTGAAGAAGAAATATCAGAATGTATGAAAAAGCTAATCATACATGAGCAAAGAACTGAATCTGATGCTAGGCAAATCAAGTCAATTGAACTAAATGATGATTCTGACAATGATTCTCCTCCCCCGAGTCATGACAAGATAAATATAGTTCACGACAAAGAATTTCCAGCAAAAGATGCGGTTGCTCCGGAAGTTGCTGAAATTACGCAATCTCCAGTGCCTGCTGATGAAATACCTCAACCCAGCAATGCTGAACAAGCAGTTGCTGACGATCAAATCTCAGCAGAGACACAAATTCCCAGTAGTACTGAACAAGTACATACTGAAGAGTCACATGCTGATGAGCAAACATATCCTGATCCAACAAACAGGAAACCTGTTAATAAATGGATTAGAGATCATCCCTCTACGGATATGATTGGCGATATTAATAAACGCCAAGTGACTAGATCCAAAGCTACTCAAGGACTTGCTGAAGAAGCAACTGTCGTAGAAGTAGAATCTTTATTCTCTTGCTTTGTTTCAGAAATTGAACCTAAAACCATAGAAGAAGCTTTGAAGCATTCTGAATGGATAAAGGCAATGCAAGAAGAATTGGATCAATTTGAAAGAAACAAAGTCTGGAAACTTGTGCCACTTGCTGAAAATAAGAAAGCTATTGGTACAAAGTGGGTGTTCAGAAACAAGCTGAGCGAGTCTGGTGAAGTAACAAGAAACAAAGCACGCTTAGTTGCTCAAGGTTACTGTCAGACTGAAGGATTGGACTATGATGAGTCTTACGCTCCAGTTGCAAGATTGGATGCAATTAGGCTTTTCTTGGCCTTTGCTGCTCACAATGACTTCATTGTTTACCAAATGGATGTTAAGAGTGCATTCTTAAATGGTGAACTTGCTGAAGAAGTCTACCTAGAACAACCCCCTGGCTTTGAACTTCCCTCAGAAACCAAGATGGTATATAAGCTTCAGAAAGCTGTATATGGTCTAAAGCAAGCACCAAGAGCATGGTATGATACCTTAGCTAAGTTCTTGCTGGAAAATGGTTTCAAGAAAGGTGAAGTTGACAAAACTCTTTTTACCATGAACCATGATGGTAAATTAATCTTAGTTCAAATTTATGTGGATGACATAATTTTTGGATCTAAGGACAAGCAACTTTGTGATGATTTTGCCAAACTCATGACAAATAAGTTTGAAATGAGTATGATGGGAAAATTGAATTATTTCCTAGGGTTGCAAGTCAAGCAACTCAAAGATGGAATATTCATAAATCAAGCAAAGTATGCGAAAGAAATGCTCATAAAGTTTAGGATCAAAGAGGATGAAAAACCTGAAAAGATCCCTATGAGTGTTGGTACCAAATTGGGCTATACTAAAGAGGACAAAAGTGTTGAAGAACACAAGTATAGGAAGCTCATTGGTTCCTTGTTGTATTTAACAGCAAGTAGACCTGACATTCAGTATGTTGTTTGTGTGTGTGCAACATTCCAATCGGATCCAAGAGAATCACACTACAAAAAGGCAATTAAAATACTGAAATATGTTAAAGGTACAGTCAATGTTGGATTATGGTATCCAAAAGATTCTGGACTTGAATTGGTTGGCTATTCTGATGCTGATCATGGTGGATCAACTCTTGATAGAAAAAGTACCTCTGGAACTTGTCAGTTTTTGGGTACTAGATTAATATCATGGTTCAGCAAGAAGCAAACGTGTGTCGCCAATTCATCTACTGAATCTGAATACATTGCAGCTGGTTGTTGCACAGCTCAAATCCTATGGATTCAGCAACAATTAAGAGATTATGGTATTTCTGCAAAGAAAACACCAATCTTTTGTGATAATACAAGTGCTATTGCAATTACGCAAAATCCTAAGTTTCACTCTAGGACCAAGCACATTGATATTAGACATCATTTCATTAGAGATCATGTGGAAAAAGGTGATATTGAGGTTGTGAAAGTAGGTACTGAAGATCAGCTTGCTGACATCTTTACCAAGCCCCTACCGGATAATAGGTTCGCAATGCTAAGGTATAACCTTGGATTGATTGAACTACCTCAATAAAGGATACACTTGGCAGAATGCTGAAACAGGTATTCAGCAAGCCAAAGTATTCCTATCCAAAAGACCAAGTCACTGATTTCTTCTAAGAAATGATAAGTCACAACATGATTGCTGAAACAGGCATTCAGCAAGTAATTCCTTCAAAACAGGTATTTGTTAGGAAACTTGATCACTTGCTGAGACAGGCACTCAGTAAGAGAAAGAAATTATGGATTGCTGAAACGGGTACTCAGACAATCAAAAGATACTGAAACAGGTATTCAAGTATCAAAGGAATTTTCTGAAACGGGAATTCAGAAAAAGAGCAAAATCTCATCTCTCAGATTTTACCAAAGGATGTCTCAAAGTGCAAAAAGAATTTACTGATACGGGAAATCAGAAATATCTTTTAAACTTAGAAAATATGAGATATCTAAGTAAGGGGGAACTTTCAGCAAGTATCTAGACTGTTAATTCAAACTCGCTGAAAAGATTCTTGTCTATTTCAGCAAGCAATCTATCCCTTATTACTCGGTAAAATCAATTTGTGACGTCAAGCTGGCACAAATAAACTCGCAATAAATCATGACATGAAATTCAATCGTGGCCATTGATTAAAAGGAGTTATTAATCTAACGGCTAACAAAACAAAGAGAGAGAGTGCTCTGACGGTTTTAGTTAGTGGGCCACTACGCATTCAATGCAAAGGCTCCACTATCTCCAATGTTTCTCTGTTTTACCCTTGCTGAGAGCTCAAATCGATTGAGTTTCTCACACACCAGAGACACTATATAAAGAAGGAGTTAGAGAAATGACAAAATTCTTTAACTCACATTTCCTTTCTCTGCAATTTCTAGCCTGAAACTACTGTACCTCCGGTCAAAAAGCAAACTATCTCTTTTCGTACAATTTCTTGCTCTATATAAGAAATGGCTCCCAAGAGACAGTCATCTAAGTCCTCAAAATCGTCAAAGGTTGATAGTGCTGAAACACGCATTGCTCCGGTGACTTCTCTGACCCAAGACACAGCGAAAGTTGTGTTGAAAAACGACCGAATCACTGTAAAACCTATGCCTCCGTCATATCTTGACACTGCAAAGTGTGAGATGTTGATGCAATGGGGAGGGTTTGCAAAAGAAAAGTACATTAGGTACTTTTATGAACAAGAACTTGATGACCAAAATGAAGAGGCGCTTGAGTTCATCAAGCAGCAAGGCCTCATGAACTTTATCTCTGCTCGCACTAAGCAAGTGAGCATGATTGATACTATGGAGTTCTACAATAATGCAGAAATCCAGTCCCTCACAGACAGTAATGGAGTCACTGAAAAAGTGATCCTTACTTATGTTCAGAACACGCAAATCGTCCTGAAATGGACTGATTTAGCGGAGATTTTTCAGATTCCAACCACTGGAACTGAAGATGACGTCACTGCTTCTGACGAAGAAATTGAAGCTTTCTACAGTGACGTCAGAAATGCAAAGATGAAGAAAGGCGAGATAGCTCCCGTGACTTGGACAAAGCACGTTAAGAGAAAGCATCTCTCCCATTCACTTGGTCTAGTAGCTCTGCTACTCATTAAAGTTCTTGACTCCCAAGTTGGAGAAATTGACCAAGTAGGCCTGAGAAGATGGCCATTACTGATGCATATCTATGAAAATAAATCGGAACTTAACTGGGCTAAGTACATTTTCAACAGGCTTGTTGATTGTGTTACTAAGTTTAAAGTAAAGGTAGAAGACAACAAGGTCTCACCTTCCTTTCTAGTTATGTATGGAATCAAGATATGCTATATCCTTGAACATTTCAGGATTCAGCTAAGAAACCCATTGCCAATCAAGAAATCTGTGTGCAATGTGGGAAGATCTTTCTACAAGCAGAATGTACCTAAGATTGCTGGTAAGAAAACCAAGAAGACAACAACTGCAAATGTTGTCAGCACAAGCCAGCAAGAAAGGTATACAACAGCTGCAGATGTTAACACTCAGCAACTTAGAGATGAAACTGTTGTTGGAGGTGGTAACACAAATGAAACTGCTGTAGAAAATCAACAAGGTACGTGTACAACAGCCGTTGCTGAAAATGCAACAATAGGTGACTCTGGGAAACTGGAGAAATCTAAAAAGAAAAAGAGAAAAGTTGATGATGACACTCAGACTGCAGCGTCATCAGCAAATCCCGTACCTAAGAGGAAACGGACAAGTAACAAAAGAAAGAAGACACTGGCTTCTCAGTCAGTCCCAAATGTCCAAGACTCCTCAGTCAATTCCCAGACAAATGCTGAAACGCATTTGCCAGTAGATGTTGCTGAAATAATTACTGAAACATACATCAGCAATGTTGAAGTGTTTGCGGAAGCCTTCAACAATCAACTTAACGTTGATAACTCTACTGAGAATAGACCACAAGGCAGTGGAAATGAAATTCCTGCCCAAGTCCCAGATATCTACATTGTAGATATTCTAGATGATCAAACCATGGAACCAGTAAGCGACATTGCTGCTGATCTGCAAAGAGCGGCACTTGCTGATGCTGCTGAACAGATGGTTGCTGAACAAGCAACTCATCAAGTTGCTGAAACCCAGCTTGCTGATGGACCAGTTGCTGAGATAGTAATGGTTCCTATTCCAGAAGTTGCTGAAACTCAAGAAGCATTATTCAAAGACGCATCTCTTAATGCTGAGAATACTGGCCCAAGTTCACCCAAGACTTCAATTGACAAAGTCCAACTTGTACTGGAAGATTTAAGCAAACAAATGGAGTTGGAGATTGAAGAATCATCCAACAAGTCAATTGATCTCTTCATGACAAGCAGTGAGCTTAAAGGTCAAGATGCTTCTGCTCAACTTGTCAATTCAGAGACAAGGGAGATTGCTGAAACCGCACAGCTTTCTCAGTTAGAGCAAAATCAGAAGTCTGCTGAAGAAACAGTCCAAGAAGCTGAAGAAACTGTTAATGCTGAAAGGACTGAGCCACAACCTGTCCTTCCTCAGCAGGTAGTTAATTCAACCATCAGTAAAACTTCAAATTCTGAAAATTGTTCTTTTGCTAAAATTATTCTTTCTCTACAGACTTCTCAAGATACAAGTCAGAAGGTTGCTGAAGCCTCTGCACCAGAACCAACACTCCCTGCTCAGCAGGTAGTTAATAATTTTGGTATAAAAACTAAGTTTGACAGCTTAGTACTTGTGTCTAATTTTAATTTATTTTAGGATGAACAAATGGAGGATGCTACTCAAGCTCCTCATGGAATGGAAATTGTACTACATGAGCTTGCTGACTCTCAGCAAGTAAATCATGTTTCAGATTTAAACTCTAAAACAATTCTCCAAACCAATCCTGATCTAAATAAAATTCTTTTTCAGGCTCAAAAGGAGACCACTGAAATGGTACTCATCACTAAAGATCAGCAAGTAAGATCTGAAGAACTTTACTTGAGCTTCAAGAGGACAACTTTGTCAAGAGTTGCTAAGTCCGTCAGCAACTGGCAAAGATATAGGAGAATGGACTTCTCAGATCTTCACCTTCATCTCTCAAATGAGAAAAAGAGATCTTCACTACTGAAGCTCGAAACATTTGTCCACTCCATCCTTCCTGAAGAAATGACATATTCTCAGCAAATGAGTTCAAATCTGATTGCTCAAATAAGAGAGAATATGAAGGCCAAATTTAAGAGTGCCTCTCCAGCTGAACAAGATGTGATGCTCAAAGGTCTTTTTGTTCCTGTGGTGGCTGATCCCCACAAATTAACTGAGGAAGAGGAAGTGACAAGTGTTGCTTTATACAAGCATGTTGAGCTAGTCATTCTGACAGATGATGAAGAAGAAGAAGAAGATGAGAACATTCCCACTGATCCCAGTGATGATGAAGGGAAAGATTCTAAGGACAAGAAGGATGACGATGATGACAATCAAGGTCCAAGTCCTGGTGCTGGTGGATTAAAGTTAACAGCTGCTGAAACTAATCCTTCTGACAATCAGCAAGCTGAACAACAACAATCTCAGCAAGAATCTCAACCTCCTCCTGCTGATGCTGAAAATCAAGCACCTAAACAAGGTGCTGATACTGAAGAAGAATACGCCAGAAGAAGGGCTGCCTTGAAAAATGGCAAGAGTCCAGTTTCTGATGCCAAGGTTACTGAAGAAAACCTTGAAGATGAGGATGAAGAAGATGAAGATTACCAACGATCTCTACAAAATAGTCTCGTGATCCATGCAAGGCATACGCAGGATCTGGAAATTGGTGAATCTTCAAGACCAAAATCGAAGGAAGTTCCATCCCTTCCACTTACTACTGGCGCAACTCCAGTTATTGAGTCTCAAACGTTGCCTTCAGCAACTACTCAATTAAAACTAACTACTGGCGAAACTCCAGTAATTGAGCCCCAAACTCAATTGAAACAACTATCTACTGGTGAAACTCCAGTCGTTGAATCTGAAGTGTTGCCATCAGCAACCACTCAACAAAAAGGAAGTGAAGCTACTGAAAAAGGCTCCAAAGTCGCTCAACTTGATGAATCTGAGGATGATGACGACTTATCAGAAAATGATGATGATCAATCCAAGCGAGACCCAAAAGTCGTTCAGATTCCTCCTCCTGATTACATCAATGATTTAGACGATGGTCTAAGAGCCGAATTGCTGACGCGTGATGATCAGTTTGCTTCTGAAATTAAGGTTCATTCCTTAACACCGCATTTAGTGCCGTTCCCAAGAGTTGAGGAGTTCACGCCCAGAATTCTAGCACTAAAGCAAGTCCATGATGCCTGCAAAGCTGAAGATGAGGCATTGCTTGCTGAGAGCCCACTTGACATTGGAAAGATACTGGCTACAGTGCTGAGACGCACTACAACTTTGACAATAGCTCAAAGAGACATAAGTCTTTATCACAAGAGCTATGAAGAAGATGTAAGTCAGGCGCTCAAGCTTGCAAAAACTGCTCTTGTCAAAGCTCAGAATATTATGGATGAGAAGGCCGCAACAAAGAAAAGACATGAAGAGAACTTGATGAACATTCAAAAAGAGTTAGCAACAATGAACTCTGGCCAACAAGAAATCATCATGAAGTATAACAGTCTCAACACTCTTGCTGAAAATTGCAATGAGTTTTATTCTCTGCACATCACTCCGATGTTGCAATCCATGTCTAAGGGGGAAAAGAAGAACACTAGAAAGAGAAATCAAACCCCTCCTACTCCTGCTGCTGATGTGCCACTTCCACTAGAACCTCTTGCTGAAAGAGAGCAAAGTTCTAAAAGACAGACAGAAACTGAGTTAAATTCAGCAAGTACCAAAAAGAGAAAAACCGCTGCTGAAACTCAAGATTTCTGTCACAATGAAAGTCATCACAATCTGAATGAAGATGATGAAGAAGATGATGACAATCAAACAATAGCTCAAGCCATAAGAGCTAGACCCTTAACAGCCATAACTCCGTCTGGCCACTCAAGGCATTTTTCGTCTGACTCTTCAGCAAGAGATCAAGACAATGCTAAAACAAGAAGAAGAAGGCAAAGACAGGAAGAGAAAAGGCTGGCCAGCATTGCTATTGGCTCCGGCATTGAATATACAAAGACCAGCAATGATGAAACCACTCAGAATGTGATCAGAAACATTCATGGTTGCTGGATCCTAAAGCTGGAAGACTTGCTGGTAAATGAGTTCTTTCCTACAGCCATTTTGAATCAGATGTTCAAATGGATTGAACTCAAGGTCCAAAGAAAGCAAAGGGAAGAATCCCTCCCAAGAAATATTGCTGGGAGATGGTTCAATCTTGAGGTCTGTATAAGAAGAGTTGTCATTGGTAAGACATATAGACAAGAACCAGATTTGATAAAACCACCTGGCATCGCTTACTATGTTGACCCGGTAACAAAGAAACCTAAGAAGAAACTTGGATTGATTCCTTATGAGTACTTCTATCTCACTGCTAAGGATCAAGAAGAAGATCTTCTCTGGTTAAGAAAGATTCATCCGAGAAACATTTCAGATACACAGCTTCTCCATGCCAGCAATTGGGGCATGCATTTGTGGGTAATTAACTACATGGAAATGAATGTTGAAAAGCATCATCATACTGCCTGCAAAAATGCAAGAATTCTTCAACTACAAGTTCGTAGGCTTCTGGAAAACTACGAGAAGGATTGTGTTGAATTCACTGCACTTGCTGAGAAGAGTGTAAGAGAGATTTTGAGAAAATCCTCTGAAAGAGCCTAAGTCCCTGCAATAGTTTTTGTTAAAGTTTTTGTTTGCTGATTCTTTGTTATCTATGCTTTCTTGTAATCTTATGAATGATAACTTTCAGCAATGAATTCTTTTTTACTCTTATTGGTTTTGATTATGCAACTTACTTATGCTTACTGTTTATTAATTCAAGTATGCTTGCATTAATCATCTGATTTATTCAACATCAGAAACCTCTAAAAGGGTAACAATTAATTTAGCCATGGATTGCTAACATCAAAAAGGGGGAAATTTGTTAGGAAACTTGTAATTTTGATGAGCAATTAACCATGCTAAATTAAGAACAGTCCAGTAACTAGTACTCTTAAGGTCCATAGGTTTTTAGAATTTTAAGGACATTGTAAAAGAGGAACGTTTGCTGATGACTTAGATAGGTGTTAGATAAGTTATTTCTTTTGTGTATGACGTATTTTATTTTCTGAGAAGAAAATATCTTATTGACACAATTGCGTATGATGTATTTTATTTTCTGAAAAGAAAATATCTTATTGATGCTTAGCTTTAATGAATCTTATTTTCTGAAAAGAAAATGACCTATTGAAGCATTTGCTGAAGATGTATTTTGTTTATTACAAACAAATTATTGAAGCAAATAAGAAACCGGTCAGAATCTTGAAGACTTTTGAAGATCTGAAGACTTGAAGACTTGAAGACTTGAAGATTGCTGAAGACTGGTAAGGCACGTGTTGCTCAGAAAGTGAAATTTTCAGCAACAGCATTGCATAAGTGAAAATCTGAAAGACAGAGTAGGTTGTGCTTGCTGAAACTGAGAATGAACACTTGCTGATGAACATATGTGACCTCTTGCTGAATGTACGTGATTTTGCGCTCCAATGTTACTGTTTGAATTCTATTCAAATGTGCATTTAATGCAAAGCTTACACGCGAAGGACATGAAGACTAGAAGACAAACAAAGGTTGCTGCTGAAAGTACAAAAGCAAGATAGTGACATGTTAAGGAACAAAGCCTTAGGATTTGAAATTCAAACGGCTCCTTACTTGCACTATAAATAGAGGTCATCCGGCAAAGAGTTGAAGTGTGTCAACAACGTGATCAAACTCTCACTTGTGCTTAAAAACTCACAAACCTTCAAACACTCTTACTGCCATTGATCCGTTCCAAGACTTAAAGCTTGAAAAAGCTACTTGTGAAGAAATAGAACAAACTCGGCTAAGAAATTAGTTAAGTGTTCTTTCTTTCGAACAAGAACAAGTCTTGACACCAGAAACAATCAAACTTGTTTACTGCAAAGTATTCCAAGTTGTGTTTCTTAGATTACTTGTTGTAACTGAATAAGTTATAATTAAGTCATCTCACCCCAAAACTCTCTAACTGAAAATACACCCTTTTAGGCGTGAAATTCAGGGGGAACTTAATCGAGCAAGGTTTTGCTGATTAAAAGTACCAAGTTTGGTGGAGAACGAGGTTGAAGTTCTCTAGTTTAGGTTGGAGACAAAGCAAGTGTGCTTTGGTTTCTGTTGAATCGCTTTAGATAGGAGATTGTAAGGAACCTCAATCATATCTTAGTGGATTTAGTCCTAGAAAGGACAAAGTGGATTAGTTGAGAGATTACGCCACTCTCAGATACCACTATAAAAGCGTTTGTGTGATTTACTTACTGCATTTAGCTTTCAGCAAATTATATCTGTTTGTACACAGTCACTCACTTCACTTGCTGAAACTCTTTACTTGCTGAAAAAGCACTTATTGTTTCAAAGACTTCCGCTCTCTGATTTTAAGTATCAGCAAACCAAGCTACTGTAAAGTATCTTACGCTTGCTGAGAAAGTTAAGTATCAGCAACCTCATTACTGAAAAGTAATAAGTACTTGCTGAGAAAGTTTTAAACGACAAAAGTTTGAAAAGACTATTCATCCCCCCTCTAGTCTTTTCTTGTTGTTTAAAGGGACCAACATTGCACAACTTACAAATGTTCATTACAGATTCATGAATGCTCTTCCTGTTCTTTAAATTGTCAGCAGTTGGTAATCGGTTCCCAACCAACTTCTAAACAAACGCATTTACTTTCAGATGTTCCAATTTATTCCAAACAATTTGCTTCCAATGAATGTACAGATTCTCAACTTGCTCCACACCCAACCTGTTCACCGGAAGCCAAGTCACTTGCATTTTAATGCTGCCACCAGTCGAAAGCCACGTATCTTTGTGACCAGTTGTAGTCACTTTCCTGCTGCAAACAGTGCATAAATCCTCACATAACAATTTCCCCTATTCAAAAAGTTCCCTCCTCTAATCCTACCTGAAACCACCTTGTAGACTCATGAATCAATAGATATGCATGATCTCAAACCAGCTTCAGCAAACACATCCAATTTGACCAAGCCTTGCCTGGAAGAGAAGGCAAAGAGATCTCAAACACATATTGAGTAGTTTAACCAAACATTTTGACATTGTGTAAACTACTTATTGTGCGAGTTTGCTGCGCTATTGCAAATTTCTCCTTGAGATAGAAAACTTGATGCATTGTCAGAATTTTCAATAAAGCCTCAACAAAAATTTGAACAAAGAATATTGGATCATTCAGTATTCATGTTTTCACATAATAGCATCATTAATAATCCAACTCCAGAATTAAAGAGGAATCAGGAATGCTAAAGTACAACAAAGTTGCTTTACAATCAACATATAGTTAAAATTCAAACAAAGTTAACTAAACCCGGTAGTATTGACTATTCAATATAAAATCTCACCTCTCATAACTTGTCAAGCAGAGGTAATGATGAGTAAGCAATTATTACTTACATTTATGAAACTAACTTCAAGATTAAGGCATAAATTTCATAGCCAAAAAATAATAATAATAATAATAATAATAATAACAATAATAATAATAATAATAATAATTATTATTATTATTATTATTATTATTATTATTATTATTATTTACAAAAATGAAGCAAGTATCAAACTGTTTTGACTTTTAGTGCGTTCTTGGGGTTGTTCGAGGATAGCACAAGCAAAAAAGAAATAACTTTTCGCTGTTGATAATGTAATTTTCATCTAGAAACAATAAGAAAAATGGTTGAACAAATCAATATATAAAACCCCAAGAGTTGTACAACTGAAGCAACTGAAACAGATTATGCTAAATATCACAGGTGGAGAAATAATTACAATATCTCACATATATATATAGCAGTATAGCTAGAGTGCAAGTCCAATGATATAAGCATGATTTAAAATCTCATCCAAATTCATCAATTACAATTTTAATTAGTAGAACATAGTTTAACATACTCTCACGATGAGACCCAAATTCAGAATACCTGGGCATGAAAAAGGTCTCTTCTCTAGAATCTCGAATCTCGAATAACATTCATTCCCCAATTCAACAACGCTGTAACCTCAAATTATCAACACATATCAAAATCCTAAATTACCTAGTAAACACTAACCTCTGGAATTCATGGGCTTGGCCCTCTTTTGTGAGAATTTGCTTTTCTCAAGTAAGACTTGGTGGAATTTGAGCTCTCCTAGAAGCCTAGAACTCTAATGTTTAAATATGAAACAAAAGATTACATCCCATAGGCATATTACTTTCTAATGTGACTTGTTTGTCATTATAAAGTTATGTTACAGTAACACTTGGAATGAAATGTAACTCTGCATACAAAGCTATATGAAATTCAACTGAAAGCTATATGAAATTCAACTGCTGCCGTTGTTTATTCTACTATGAAAAAGTAAAGTGTCCTTTAGGCTTGTGATGACACTATGGAACCATTCTTCCCTTTTGCATCTCCATTCATTTTATTAGTACCTGAAAGTGGTCGTATCCCATTACTGGAACTGCGAAACAGGGAACAATCACCTCTAGCAACTGGGATTGCAAGTACTCACTACCAAAGCTGTCCGGACAGATGCCCAATTCCTGAGCTTGAATAGCAGCAGCAATACTGCTTGGTAACTGTGAATTTCCTACTACATTAGCCAATAAGTCTGCAACTAAACACAACTAATTGATTGTCACGCTAGGTACCTCACATCTCTAACATTTCCACATCTACTGCATAATAAAAGAGGTATATTTTCCTGGTTAGTTTGGCTTTTATATGGCATAGTTTCATAAATACTGAGATTTGAGAATAAGAAAATAAAATAAATTGACGACACATTAGCAAGGCTTGGGAATACATTTATTCAACAAATATGTCATCATATATTACCTACTAAATGTCCAGAAAACCAACGAAGTGATAACCCCAAACCACCATGTTTGTTAACAACTATTCATTCGAGCAAGATGTACAAGTTTAAACACAGAAACTAAAGAACAACATGAAAATTTATAATGCAAATTATTTGTTTTTCTCTGGTTAATAAAGAAATTACAAAGACTACCTCAAGTCCATCAATATTCTTTGTGTATTTAGATTGAGCATATTTTCGAATAAGTATCACTTCAAGACATTCTCCACTTGGTTGACGGAAATCAGGTCCCTAGTATATAATATATAAACATCTGAAAACATGAAATTAAATAGTTGGCTAGATTCAGAATTTAAAGAAACTAAATAGGCACCAGCAAATACTTAATCCTTTGAGAAGACAAATAGATGATATTACATTTATACAACTATACAATCTCCTCCCAAGTATACCTTTCTGTACGCCACTTAACTCATTGCTTCATGAGGAAAGCAAGTTCTTTTGAAGATCAAGCATGAAGTCAGAAGTTTCGGTCAACTATTCGAACTTCAACCAAATAACGGATTCACAATCATCCGATCACTACTTACTAAGACGAGTTAAGATTGAAATTTGCCTCATTAACTTTTTAAGAAAATTAAATTACATTATGCGACATAAAGGTCTAGTTCAAGTAGCATGTTAAAGAAACTTAATACAAAATGTATATCAAAGTTATTATTTTGATAAATTAGGTTGCTTCAGAAAAAGAAACATGATTGCTTCACCTAGCTATTCAGTTTGAAGCATAATGATCCGGAGCAGATGAAACTCAAAAAGTACAAATTATAGCAATTGGTATGTCCACGGCATTATAGTAATGGACAAAAAAAACAGTAACCTCATTCAAGTAGTTGACCGAAACTACTTGAATTCTACTATGGGTTTGACTTTGACCGAAACAGTAACCTCCGGGAGCAACGCCTCATTCAATTCTTCTCCACTATGGGTTTGACTTTGATGAAAGCACGTGTACTCACGGTGGGTTTTCTGTTCCCTGTAGAATTGATGATTTGGACGAAACTAAAGAGAGATAAGAAATCGAGTATATATAATAAAAATAGTCCAAAAAAACGAATAGTAAGAAATTGCTCATCTCTGGCTACAAATCGGATAGGAAAAAAATAAAAATAAGTAGAAACATATGCTAATTCAAGTGGCCAATTTCTGGGAGGAAAAAAAGTTACCTCACAGAACAACACTAACCTCTGGAATTCATGAGCTTGGCCTCTTTTGGTCGGAATCAGGTTTTCTCAGCCCTAGACTTAAGACTCCAAAGCCGCTCAACCATCTCACTTCACATCAATAGTAGCCTAAGCAGGAGTTTAGACTATACTACTAATCATGATAGACCGTATCGCCCCAATGGCGTACAAAGATCCATTGTTGTGTAGGTCGAAAAAGAAACTCCAATTCCGCGTTGATGAGGCCATTGCATCGACCGGAGATAGAGGAAGGAGATGAAAGAGAGTTGATAAACCCTACCGGCATAAATTGATTTGGACTGTAGATGATGAGAGGAGAGGAGAGGAGATGTAAAGAAGAAGAGATAGATAGGATGAATCCTTGCCAAACAATGATTTAGAATCGAGAGAAGAAATAAGCAGAATTTTAAGGAAAGAGATGAGCAAATCAGAAAAATTCAGCCCAAACAATCGATAGGCGCGTGGAGCTCCACGCGTGTTTTTTTGCCTGTTATTATATACTGATAATTTGAGTGATTATTAATTTGATGTGGGCATCATAGTATGTGAATGAATATGTTTTGGGATGCTCTGTTCTCTCGTTTGATGGAGCCAGGTGAAATGAGAAACAAGAACATTGATATTTGATCTTAGGCTCCAAGGAAACAATTGGGGTGATACACGTGTAGTCACACAAGAGAAGGTTTAGTGACTAAGGTAAAAGGGAGATAGAGATAAATTGTTGATAGACTATTTGCAATTTGATACCAAAGTTTCAATGTATTACTCTCACACCATAAACTATGAAAATTGGATATTCCACCCTGTCCCGACAAGAATTTACGTATTTATTCTCAACCGTCCCGGTTCGCGTTTATACTTGCTATTTGGTCAAATATTTCTACGGCCCTCGCTTTCGAAAAAAATAAAATTTAATATTAACGTTTTGACTTAAAATTGTGGGGTGTTACAGAGATGGATTGGGGAGGACGAGTGGCCCGAGTGGATCAAGTATTGGAATGAGGACAGCCACAAGCTGGCGGAGCAGAACAGGGAGAACCAGGCCCATAATCCACCGGATGGGACAGACTCTGTGAAGCATAGACTGGGTTCGAAATCCCAGTTGGCGCACCATCTGGACGCGGTAAGTTATATTGTATTGAGTTACTTTGTAATTTTTTTTTTTTTTTTTGTAAAGTCTTATTTCAATTCAATCATTAATTAATTTGTCTATATTTGATAAAGATATCGGAGGGGAGGGAGCCGACCATGTGGGAGCACTTCTGTGAGGCTCACGGGGAGCTCGATAAGGATGGACTGATGATCTTCCCTGGTGAGCGTAGCAAACAAATCGCGGTAAGTTTTATTTTTTTTCAATTCCTAAACTTTTGTTGAATATGTGCTTCTTCGATCAATAAATTACTAAATCTTGTTTGTTTGAATTTTCAGGAGTTCCTGGCCAGGATTGAGGGGAGGGATCTCACAGTCAAGGAGGAGAACGTCATCTATCTCGAGATCGTCCAGCTCGATGAGAAGGGGCGTGTCTTCGGCATGGGCAATCTCTCGCAGGCCATAGCGGAGACGGTCAATCAGGGTGTCTCCACCTCCAACTCCAAGCGCCGACGGGGACAAGCCGATTTGCCTCCCGAGTACCTCCAGGAGCAGCAGCAGCTGAGGATGACTGTCCAGCAGTAGGCCCAGAAAACTGCTCGGTTGAAGGAAGCGCATGCGAGGATGAGGGATGGCTTCAAGAAATCCCTCGACTGGATCATGGTGAAGTATGCCCCCCCCCCCCCCCCGGTACCAAGCCACCTCCCGACTTCTTCATGGACGATGACGACACCTCCAGATCTTCGTAGTAGTACTCTTTTTTTTTTTTAATTTCGAACACTTCTCTTCTATTTCGAACAATTTGTTTTTTTTTTTCGAACATCTTTTTTTTTCTTTTCTTTAGGACAATTAGTACTTTCATTCACATATTTCGAATGCTTCACTAATTAGTATATATTTGTATATAATTTTTAGTTACGAGCATTGGCATGTATTTGAGGTGTACAACTACAAAAAAAAAAAAAAAAAAAAAAAATACAATAAATAAAAACAAAAAAAACATTATTCCAGAAAAGTTAGCGACGGATTATACCATCCGTTGTCAAATCTCCTCTGTCCAGCGTTGAACACGTATATCAGCCAAACAACGACGTATAACATTATCCGTCGCTAAATATAGATACGGATAAAATCATCCGTCTCAAGTTTGGTCAACGGTGAACTCGGCGACGGATGTTCTTATCCGTCGGTAAATATGGAAGGACGGATGATTTCATCCGTCGCTTTTCTTATTAGCGACGCCACTTTTCGCGACGGCCTATTTAGCGAGGGGTCATCCGTCGCTAATGGCCTTTAGCGACGGATCGCTGTCATGTAGCGACGGCATCCGTCGCTAAACCTGGTTTTTCTTGTAGTGATAAATCTACTTTTAGATGCCAAATCTAACATCTATCACCAGCAAAACTTCAACCCAAACACATATCTACATAAATTTAGATGCAAACAACTACAACAATGTTGATTTAACATAAATCTATCACCAACAAACATCTATCACCAAAGATTCAAACACATATTCACAATATTCTCATCATATTGTTCAATCCAGAAGCTATTGAACATGAAATTAGATGTAGAGAATGAGCATATACTCCCTCTGTTCTCTCTAAAGCTTCATGGTTGCTATTGCAAGAACAATTTCCAAAAAATAATTAAATATAGTAAAGAGTTCGAAAAAAGTTTGTACGGGTTATAAACTTTAACTTTAAATAATTATGTATGTAAAATCACAATTTATAATTTACTCTAAATTCTTATCTATTTTGAATTATTTTTTGAAAATTATTCTGACAATAGTAAACAGGAAGCTTTAGAGAGAACGGAGGGAGTAGGATAATTACCTATATATTGAGAAACAACAATGGAAAATCTCTATATGATATTGAGGTCCATGATGATTAGTTTTTTATGATTGATATGATGATGATGAGAACCTTGATTGATGATGATGATGATGAACAAGAAAGAAGTGAGAGAAAAAAGAAGGAAACGATCATCTGTTTCTGTCACACAGAGAGAAAAAGAAAGAAGGAAGAAGAAAGCAGGGTGTTTTGCAAAAAGGGTCATTGTTTATATTTATTACAATTTGACCTCCGAATTTTTAAATAGTTTTGCAGTTTTTGTAGCTTCTTGATTGGGGTTGTTTTATAATTTATATAAATTGGTCTATACCAGACCAGAGACTGTCTATATTATAGGACGAACTCAACAATAACAGTGTTAATAATAAAATTTTGTTATTATAATTAGTTCGTGATAACATATCGGTAAATAGAAAATTCAGTCCACGTGTTATTGAAAAGGATATGCAGAATTAAACCTGACTCCAAATTAAATGTGATTTAGATTCGCCACAGAGCTCGAGCTGAGCTTGACCACCATCCATAATTAGAACTCCCATGTTGTTTTTTTAACTAAAAAATGGAAAAAACCAACTTACACGTTTGCTTTTTATATTGACTTGTACACGATCAGGTTCAGCACAATGGACTAAAGTGTGCTTTTAACTAACACAATTTTGGTCTTTTTATTCTGCTTCATAGTCAATTAGGTACAAAAACAAATTCTACCTCACTTACCTTTAATTTCTTACCAATTTAAATTAACTCTTTAAATTATAAGATAATCGTAAATATTACACTATTAAAAAATATAGTTATTTTACAAATATAAATTGGATTATACTTGTATAACCTCATTAATGTATTTTTCCACTGTAATTTAAAAGTGACTTTTGTTTAAATTTTAATTTAATTTATTTTAAGAAGTCAAGATTTTTCCTTCTTTTTTATTTTTTTATTAGAATAGTGAGAGTGGATATTATATAAATATTGGTAAGCAAGCACAATCTAGCTTTGGTTTTTAATTAACTAACTAACTATAATTTCGTCAGTTATATATGTTGAAACATACCTGATTTGGAATTTAGATACATATAGACTAAGTTGACATTTTAGATACATGGCATGCAATGCATCTCTATATATACATACACACACACACTCATGCTTATATATCTTCATACAACAACAACAAGAAGAAGCAGTTGAACTTCATTACATTCCAAGCTTATAGCTATAACTTCTTGTTCTGATCAACAGCAACAAAAATGACCCATCCAAGAACTGTTTTCGTCGCGCTTTTTGTAATTTTGTTATGTTTCCCATATTGTTTCCAGAGTGAGGCGCGACTAGAGAAAGAAAAAGGTTCCAGTTCGCGAAAAAATGGTCGTGGAAATCAGGCGAACGTGTCTGCGATTCAAAATCCAACAACTGCTGTTCTGAATGTGGAGAGTTTTGGAGCCAAAGATGATGAAAGCACAGATAATTTTCAGGTAAAGGGTAGAAATTTAGCAAGTTCATTTGTTCCTTATCTAGTAAAACAATGAATCAGGGTTTTAATTAATGCATGTGTTGTTAAGTAGTAAGTTGTTAAGGTAGTTTGCTGATAAATTTGGATTACGGTTTGTTTTACTATATATGTGACAGGCTTTTAGGAATGCTTGGGACAAGGCTTGTAATTCTTTGGAGAGAAGTACAATTCTGGTGCCAGAAGGAAAGACTTACTTTGTTAAGCATATCAATTTTACAGGCCCTTGCAGATCTGGGATTTCTATGGATGTGAGTAAACTAATTAATACGAGCAGATTTCGCCATCAAACAACCACTTATCTGCCAATTAGATAGTTGGTGCTTGATGAAGTGTTACACTCTGATTGAGGGTCTGTTATCAGGCAGGTCCAAACTTATCAAAGCTCAAGGGCTAAAGTTTTTTTTTTTGTCTTCTACATGTTTAGATTCAAGGAACAATTAAGGCCTTTCCACAAATGTATGGTGTGCCTAGAAGACTTTGGTTAAAGGTTGAAGATGTAAGAAACATTGAGATATTTGGTGGCGGTACTATTGATGGCAACGGCGAAGTTTGGTGGAATTTTTCTTGCAAAATCAAGAAAACTGAGGTATTTTTCGACGTAGAATAGTTACATTTGGGAAATTATAATCTGACATTTCCCCTGTTCTTGTTCTGTTGTAGCCCTGCCAGAGGCAAAGTGCACCAACCGCCTTGACGTTCCAAAACTGCACGAATCTAAGAGTGAACAACTTGAAGATAGTAAATGCACAGCAAATGCAAGTGAACATACAAGACAGTCATGGGGTTGAAGTTTCAGGAGTTAAAGTGACTGCACCGGAGGATAGCCCGAATACTGATGGAATACATATTACCAGGTCGACTAACATCCGTATACTGGAATCTGTAATTCAAACAGGTGAGCAGAAAGACAGTAAAATGTTTCTTTTAACATGGAAAATCGATTGTGATCAACCTTGACTACGCATTAATCAGGTGATGACTGTGTTTCCATTGTGAACGGATCAAGAAATATTGAAGTGAGAAATATCCAGTGTGGACCAGGTCATGGAATCAGGTACATACGGGCAGAGCCTTCTTAAATTTTATGGAACCCTATGCCAAAGTTTTGGGGCCTTATGCAAGCATGCTAGTTTCGAGATGAACTTAGCCTCTTTTTTCGCAGCATTGGCAGTCTAGGCGAAGATGGCTCCGAAAACCATGTTTCTGGTATTCATGTCAAGGGTGTAATGTTAACAGGAACCACCAACGGCGTAAGAATAAAGACTTGGCAGGTAACCTTAAACGACGTCGTTTCTGATTAATGTATCGCCTAAATGAGCTACTGTACTGAGCAGCCTATTTAACTAGTGGGTAGCTTATCAACTAACTTCGTTAAACAGAGCTTATTTCATGAAACTCATCTACATTTATATACATTTAACTCAGGGAGGAAAAGGAACAGCAAACAATATCGTATTCGAAGACATATACCTGAAAAACGTCGAGAATCCAATCACTATAAACCAAAACTACTGTGACAAAGGGAAAAACAAACAATGCAAAAAGCAGGTATATATGTATTTATCATGATCATATATTATATTTGTGTCATATTAATTTGTGTACTTGCTAACAAAGATCCACACGTTGCACTAAAATTGCAGAAAGACGCAGTGGCAGTGGAAAACATAGTGTACCGGAACATAAGTGGCACAAGTGCATCAAAGATTGCTGTGAATTTCGATTGCAGCGAATCGATTCCTTGCAAGAATCTGATGTTGGAAAATGTTAATATAAGACCTGAAATAAGTTTGAAGGGTGTTGAAGCTTTTTGCAGCCCCACGACGCTACAACCTGTACAAAGGAAAAGCTTCCCGCGCTGTGCTTCGCACAACTGATCGAACAGCTATACGAGCATACACAATTTTTTAAAAAGGAACTCCAACATTTTCATTTTTTAATACTTGTAACATATATATATTGCCACCCTTGAAGACTATATACTCCCAAGTATGTAGTGAAAAAGGAGTCGAGCAGTAAATAGTTTTTGTGTATCTGATTTTTACTAGTAGTAATTTAATTGTTGTCTGGTACTAGTCATGATTTTGACTCCCTTGGTTAAACTGGCGTCGTATTGAGTTCAGATGTATTGGCTTACATGGATCGCAGACTCATATCGCCCTGGGGTTGTCCAACATTTTCAGTAAATACTAACCAAACTCCAGTATAAAGTTGCTTTCAAGTTTCACAAGTTAAACTAAACACTTCGGATAATGAATAAGCTTCAAAAACTAGCTAAAGCTCACACGCCAAAGTATAATGGATTCACTACAACTGAATTCGACACATTAGTTCCTTATAGTCACATTACTCTGATATTCACAAATGGCATCTAGCTCATCTTCATCCTAATCCGAGGGAGAGAGACATTAATCGCAGTACTAACTGATTATACGGCATGTAACCTTAATACTCAGTAAAGACCAAAAGAATATGGAAGAAAATCATATAAAAAAAAAAAAAATACAACACAAGTGCAAACGGAGATACATTAAGTATAAGTAATCTGCTCTCTTCACACATATTCACTATCATTCACAGGTCTAGGCAGGCAAAGTTAGGCAACAAAAGTAATCTGATCTCTTCAGAAAAGTGCAATATAACTATGTACAAACTCAAAGAGACATAGGGTACTAAATGAGACTCACAGTCATTTCTGGGCCAGTGGGTGTACTTGGATTGTCCGATCCACCTTCCACATAAGGCAATCCATCAGAAGAGCATTCTATATCCACCAGAAGGCCATTACTTGAATCAAGATCTGTTGTTCCACTAATGTCCCCAGTGATACAATCATCCACATTGCCATAGACACTACTATCATAGACTAGATCTTGGACATTCAACTCTGGTTCATCTAAAAGAGATTCAAGAGGGTTTTTTATGCCAGCATACTCATCGGTGGTGAATTTCACATCTAAGATAGGAAACTCAAAGTCCAAGGCCGAACGACGTGAAGATTCTGACAAGTTTGTGCAAATGCTATCCAAGTGACCACTGTCAAAACTATGTTCAGATAGTGACCCGAGCTCATCTTCTGCATCAGTGAACAAACTTACAGTATGAGTGCTAGGAGCAACTTTACATGTATCATGATCAGTTTCTTCATTGTTACTGATAGGCAAGTCTGCATGACTTGATGAAGTGAACAAACTTCCGCTACGAGTGCTCAGAGGAAGTTTATCTTCATTATGGTCCTTTTCTTTTGCATGGAAATCACACATGTCAGGCATGAACGAATTTTGGCTACTAGTGCTCAGATGAACTTTATCTTCATTATTGTCCTCTACCTCATTTTGAGTGATAGGAACTGTTTCATCGTCCTCTACCTCATTTTTGGTGATAGGCACTGTTTCTTCAAACTCTACCTCGTTTTTAGTGAAAGGCACTGCATCAAGAGAAGTCTGGTTATGATCTACAGATTCAGCAATACCAATTTCCTCTTCAACGAACTCAGGAGCTTTAATGGAGAGGATCCAGGTATAGCTTTGAGACTCACTGCTGCAATCTCTGGTAGCTGGTAATTCTTGGGTTATAATTTGATGAGCTTCAACCAATTCCACATGTTTGTTTTCTTTCCCTTCTTCACTTGACAGACCAGAAGCTGTTTCTACATTTTCTGGCTGGTGCACTTTACTAGTAGCCAGAAAACCAGAAAGCGCTGCAGCTAAAGCATCATCAACAGAAAGAGGTAGCTTAGGTTTAGAGCCAGGAAGAGCATCTTTCAGAGTTTCGAAGTCACCGTTGTTATATTCATCTTCACCACATGAAAACTCAGGTGCAGTTACTACAAGACCTGGGCGAATATTTCCATACGTTGAAGAATCCACAAGACCTGGGCTAACATCTACACATGGAGAAGAATCCAGTGAGTTATTACCTGATAAATCCTTCTTTTCAATTCTTGATTCTCCATTAATCGCACAATCATGAACTTCATTATAGAATGAGCTGCAGTTGGATTCACTCGGTGAAAATGCAGGAGCAGTGATTCTGGTGCCGCGTGGCGGAGCAGAATTTTCAATGTTATCAGAAAGTTTTTCCATTAGACGCTCAACTTGCTGAAACCTTGTCTCAAGTTTATGCTCAACCTGTTGAAGTCTAGTTTCAAATTGATGCTCAACCCTCTGAAGTTTCACCTCCATACTTTCTATGGGCTTCAACATTTTCTCTTCAAACCTCAAGCAAATATCTTCGACTGTGCGCACTCGAGAAAGAAGAAGCTCCAAAGATCTCTCAAGGCGTCCTGGTAGCTGATCATTTAAGGATGTGGATTCACCACCTTTCTTCGAGTTTAAATCCAATGAAGGTCGCTCAATTTCACCTAATTCAGTTGTATCCTTTTCAAGTGCCTTTGTCTTCAAATACTGTGTATGATCATTTGTGTATGTAGACTCACCAGCTTTCACTGTATTTACATCCAAAGGTGGCTGCTGAATTTCATCTGATTCAATTCTATCATTGTGATGTTCTTTCAGCTTGAAATATTGTGTATCCACTTGGTCTTTTTTTAATTCAGCATCAACTTCATTCTCTCTTTCCAACCGAGATTGCACATGATCATCCTTCTGCAGTTCAAGTTTGTCTTTTGCTCGGTTTGCCCCTGATGCCGATAACTGCATAAGTGTAGGCATGAGCATGGCCATTAAAGGACTTTGAGCCGAACTTAGTGGAGGGACCACATTCTCAAAATCAGTTGACTCCACAGGATCCACAAATAGATACACTTCATCAACATGCACATGGCTTTTATCCTGAAGTGATAGCAACCGAATGGTAAGGAATGAGCAAGCCTCAGAATCATTTATTTGCGCAGTAGCCTCATAAAGATCCTGCAAACAGAGATAAAGTTTGTAAACATGTTCCTCTTTGGCAAGTCACTTCAGTTTCCCACACTCGTGGAGATAAAATTGGCAATCACAGTAAGTTTCATAAGTACAACTAGGCCACAGAAGAATATAATAAGGAAAGCTGTAGCCACGTTTTGTTCTTCTTTTTTTTCCCGGGGGGTTGGGTGGGGGGTGGGGGAGTTACCTAGCTTACAGAAATGCGTTCTGCACTTCTACTTTACTGGAAATCTTTAGTAAACTAAAAGCTTTTTGTGAAAAAGTAGGTGTCACAAAGCCTAACTGAACCATTATTGCCATTCACCTTCAGGATAGGTACATTGGAACAGACTTACATCATTACAAACAGCAGATACAACTCAGAAACATTTGGGAGGAAATCAAGAATATTTATCCAAATCAGCACGCTCAGCTAACAACGGCAAAATGAAGTTCTACAGACCAAAGCAAACAAAACATGTATCAAACCTTATCTCAAATCTCAAACGAGAGAAGAGAATACCTGAACAGTGTTCACCCTGTTAACAATACTATTATCCGGCGAAGAACTTTTCTCACCCCCAGGAATTTTGATCTTAACCCAGTCATCATCACTACTCCCAGTAGCTTCACCATCAGTAGCAACACTGCCACTTACTTCATTTTCACTCGGAACATCTCCAACCGAAGCTGTTGTAAGTACCTTGTCATCTCTTTCAGCAACACCACATCGAACCGTACACAAATACTCACTGCTACCTTGCGGACTGCGTGCATAATAGACCTCGTATATTCGAGCACTACTCCGCACATAAACTAGACTAACTTCATACTTTTGCTCGAAACATACTGCATAGACCAATCCACTAACAATGAGAACACATACATACATACAAATACAATACAAATATACAATCAACTTACAGCAAACATTCTGCAGAAATAGAATTATCACTTAATCAGTGACCAATTTGCAAATCAGTAATCAGATAAACACAGAAAAATTGAAGTTAGGGTTTCAAATCAATCACTCAAAATAAAACCCTAATTAAACCGCAAAACAATCCTAGAAGCTTACAACCAAATGAAAACGATGAAACAGGAAGTGAAATCGGAAGTTACTCTTGATTTCGCAAGGATCCGAATCGGTTCCGGGGGGTTTGAGAACCAGAGGCGGGTTTCGGGCGGGAAAATCGGGATCGGGCTCGTTGATTGGAAAATCAGAGGACTCGATGTTGATGGAATTGTGTAATGAACCTTGAGCTACAGTCCAATTGGTGTCGGAGGTCCAGTTGATCGTTTCGCCATTAATGGAGCTCTGATCTTCTTCTACAATGGATCCCATTGTTGTTTGTTTCTTCAATGAAAATGAACTGAAGCCTTATATACTTTTTTCAGTACACTTCAAAGTTCTCTTACTTTATGAAACAAAAATATAAATTATTTATTGTAAATAGATCACAAATCCGTTGTAGTCTAGTTGGTCAGGATACTCGGCTCTCACCCGAGAGACCCGGGTTCAAGTCCCGGCAACGGAATTATTTTCATTTTTATAGGTGCTCGAATTTTTGGGTTTTTTAACGAATAGATTTGAACACATAAAAAGATGACCAACTAGGTTTACAAAATGGTGATGATTATTAGTAGTTCTTCATTTAAAAATAAAATATTATTATTAATATAACTGTAACGATCCAAATTTAATACTGAAATTAGCCTTACTAAGCTGCACTTATATACTACATTACTACCCTTTATAAAGAAACATATTGGGAAAAGTACATTTCCAAATAACACAAGTACAAAAGAGCTCAACAAAATTCCAACAGCTCGGATGATATATATTCTTTAGTTTCTTCTAATCGTTAACAAAATAAATTTATGTAACCTACGAGATTTCTGCTGCTGGACGAAAGGTACAAGGAAACCTATTGCGTAAAAGCACATCAAAACCTGAAAACACGTGATGCTCAACCTAAGCGTATATTGTTCGCTGATGAATGAAATTCTCTAGCTTCCTTTCAATGTGTATATATCTATGCGTTAATGCTAGCTTGACAAAACTTCCACCGAGTAGCCAAAACATGCAAGCTTTGATATCACATGCTGTTGTACTAGGCATATAAAAGCTCTTCCTCTTTCACCGAGTATGGAAGGGGTAGCACTTTCTTGGAATTAGCAAAAACGTCAGGAAAGTTTATAGGCGCCTGGACAATAGGTGAATCCAAGACCGAGTCTGGAATGGCCATCAATGTCTCCTCAAAAAAGGACTTGACTGTCTGCAATATTCAGAGGGAAAAGAAAAAGTTGATTTGTGATAACTTGTTGCAATAACCAACTTCTTGGGTTCAGCTTATCGCTGGTGTGGTAGTTGGATTGTGGCTTGGGAATATACAACCATGGGCGAAGGCATGAATGCAGCATGCACAATTTTAAGGCTTATGAAAACAAACAGAAGTACCTTGCAGTGCATGAATGCAGCATCAGCTTTGCGCTTAAAAAGACCAGTTCCAGGCTCCGAATAGAAAAAACCAAGCAGAGGCTACAAAATATGTTTCAGTTTACAACAATTATAAGCTCGAAATGGAAATAATTGAAATCCTTAATAACATAATATCCTTTAAAGTGAAAATATAAAAGCATGCACAGAAACATAAAGTAATTAGATTGTGCTTACTTTCATAAGTTCACGAATGTTTGGATTAGGTCCATATATTCCCAGTACAGAATCACAATACACCTGATAGTTTTCAATGACCTAAATATAGAAAGAGGTTGAGATTAGGAAATGCACATTTTGATATTGAGAGCGGTCTGGATAAAATTAACATAGTTACTTAGACCAACCTGTCTTCGAGTCAGGGTGCTAAGAGGTTCCCCATATACGGCACTATCAACATGTCCCAAAAGATTCCATGGGCTGAAAAAGGTAATTTAATTTTAGCTATTAATCAAGTAGTTCATGAGAAATATTAACTTAAAAGTTTTAGTAGTTGATTGAACGAACAGATAACCAGATGACCCCAATCATTATACAAGTGCAACTCCTTTGGCAATATTCATTGTTTAATCCCATTGATAGCAAAACAGACACTATTAATTTGAAAGGGGAACTCAAGAACTCAGTCGAACTTCTCAATACTAATGAATAATAATAAAAATTCATAAATAACAGAACCTACTCTTCAACTTATAGGCCAGAAATTACACCTAAACAAGGAAATAGAAAACTACTGGAATACTATTTATGAAAAAACTACCAAGTATTGAAATAATAAACGTATTAATATAATGGAAGGAACCCAAACATACTCAGTAATATCTTAAAATCCCTAATATTAAAAGATCTTAATTTGTATCAGTTCTTGGAGGTCAATCTCTTCATTTACATTAGAAACTTGGTAAAAGAGTGATAAAACTAGACAATGGTATCACAGAACCTATCTCAACTGCTTCAGATAATTTATCTTTAATTTATTTGTGACATTTGGAACTAAATTAACTAATGTCTTCTGCAGCAATGGACATACAAGAGCAAGTCTTCATTAAAGCGTTGGAACCTCAGTAAAGCCATCAGAAGCTTTGTATATCAATAGAATGGTGCATTCTTATTTGCAACTATTAAGTAAAGTTCTTGAGTTCCCCTTTCAAATTAATAGTTGAATATGGCCAAAGGAGTTACACTCAAGGAGAATGTGACACTCCTTAAGTAAAGTTGTACACTAATGCATGTCTATAGTTTGTAAGACAAGAACTAAGGTATGTATAAAAATTCATACTCTTTATAAGCAGCACGTCCAACCATAACCCCGTAAGCACCTTCGGCTAGGGCTGCATTCACCTAAAAGATAAAAGACATAATGAGTAATGACAATATTAACAAGAACTGCAGCTTGATACAGACATTAATTATTATTCTGGAAACCAACAAGCACCTTCACCCAAAACCAGCTGCACACAAATTGAGTGCAAGACAATAAAGCATCTTTTAGCAACATAAATACTGATAGTGCAAAAGTATGAGATCTAGAAGTATAGTTTCATGAATACGGAACTTCTCAGTCTTCTCAATTTTTATTGTGGGGGCATTCAAAAGCTAAAACAAATTAGACGGTTTTTTCTCTCTTTTATTTTAAGAGCTCTCATTTGTCTATCTTTTCATAAAAGAGCCCAGGTTCTCAGTTTATTAATAATCCGAAGGATCTCACAGGGGTTTATAGGAGCCCACGAGTAAAGAAAAGCTTAGATAAGGCCTTACCAAAGGGACTGTTAGGAGAAAGCACTCCGCTTTGTAATCTGATATTCAAAAGAGAAACCTATGTATAATTACCTAATATGTTCCTAACCACCAGAACATTACATGTTGCAAATGTGAAAGGAACAATGGATACACGAAGCGGAGCCACACTAGCAAGATGCTTTTTAATAATAAAAAGTCATGTAAAAGCATGCAACACAATACAGAAACTCCATTTGTTTGACTTCAGAGTTTTCATTTGTATATTATAAGCATAAAGTCTAAGCCATGGACATTAGCATGTCTAACAAATATTTTCCCACAGCACAGTGTTGCTCACAATCATATCCAACACAAGACCAAGTTCGTAACACTGTCCTTTGGATGTGATGACTTGAATTCGGAAATTACCTCATCAATTGTATTTATCCCTCCATTAATAGTGAATTGTAGATCAGGAAAATCACGTACCAGAGCATAGTAATACTCATATCTGTAATACATTGAGACAGAAATTAGATACATTGATTAATAAAACTAGTAAAGCTACTAAAAGAGATAAGTTAAACATGGAACATGACCACAATAATGATCCAGAAAGTAAAACAGATATTCAAATACAACTAAAGGCATACTTCAGAGGAGGAATAGTTCTATTTTCCTTAGGGCTGAGTCCATTGAGCAACGCCTTTCTCGAATGTATGATGAAATGCTTTGTTGGAGATTGTGATGAAACTTTATATATAAAATCACCTGCAGAGAGGAACAGAGTCAACCACTGAGTATACAAGCCCGGAATGCAGTTCCTTCCAAAACATGTAGGACAAGCAACAATAACAGTTTCTAATGAGAATTTTGGGGGTGATAAAGCACTTTGAATGACAAACTAATACTCATCTGTTTTTTTAGATTCTTTACGTTTGCTTTTGGAACGGTTTTTTAGTAGGTTGGTATGATGAGTGTAGTGTTTGGTTTAGTGCCAGGACCCACAATAAAGTTGTGAGATAGAAAGCTGCCAAAAATGGAAACGTAAAGAATCTAAAAAAACAGACGAAAAAGGAATACGTAAAGAATCTAAAAAAACAGATGAGTAGAAGCCAAGTAAGACGTGGAAATTGAGCAACCACTTGGAACGATCAATCTCATAGACCAAAACAAAAAAGGAGTAGTCATATATTGAATCAACTGGTTTAAGATGATCGAGGAATAGAAAAGAAAAGCAGGGGGGGAGGTCAATACGCCTAAGTCATGGGATAGAGATGGACCAAACTACATGCACGTGCAATTGTGAATGACAAATGCTGCAGAACTAAGGAAACAGGTCATCTTAGTTAATTGGGAGCTTAAAACTAGATGGTGCTGCTCAAATTCAAACCGGGTACCAACACATATACACATAAAGTAAAATGCACACAAGACATGAATGCAATATTTCATACTGTATCTATATTCATCCATATTTTTCCACTTAGCAGTGAAAGGTGCATCTGATGGATATTTTAATTGATAACCCAACCAAACAAACATAAATAGTTATAGTTTAATCATGCCAGACTAACAAAATACTAGAAGTTATCAGAAGCCATGCACAAAACGATACCAGAAGTTAAACTCATACAAATTCAGATTTCGGTCAGATGACAACAGATTGTAGTAGGCTATTAACAACACATTATACCCGTACAAATTCATTCAAATAACTATGGTTGTCTATTATCTGCATGTCCTATTCAATCTGTATTCTTTTTACACCAGTGGGAAAATAACTAATTATGTGCAGAGATAGCAACAGAGAACATATTACAGAAGTAGGCCATGAACTACTTGAATATGTATACATGATAGACCATACAAATCCTATACTACACATACTCATAAACCTTCATAGAAAGAGCTTTTCATGAGAAAGTTGAATAAAATTCACTCAACATAAAACCTCTATTAATCTATTATGTCTTGAGAAAGCAGTGGCCAGTGGAAGAACTTACACAACTCATTATATGAATCGTGGTTGTCAACACCAATACGGCATTTGACGCTAACTGGAACATTTGAATTTGCAGAGATCACACACATGGCATCTGCAACAAACTTCCCTTGCCAAATATAAAATACACAAATCAGAGCTGATTCTGATGAACTATTATCTAACAGTAATCGGGCACCATTTCCCAACCTTTGGATCAAGCATAAGTCGCGCACCAAAACAACCTTTTCCAGCAACCTTTGGGCTTGGACAACCACAGCTGTTGCAAAGTTTTCACAGGTGAGTAATGTAATAGAAAACACAGAGAAGACAAAAGCCAAAAACAGTTTGTAAGACGAGAACAAACTTAAAGTTGATCTCATCATATCCATAAGGGGCAGCAAGTTGAGTAGCTTTAGCAAGGTTGTCCAAGTCACTTCCCCCAATCTGGAGAACTATAGGATGTTGCTCTTCTCCAAATGCTAAATATTTATCCTGGTTAATAGCAGAGAAGATAGATAAGACTCAAAACCCCATGCAGACATTAAATACATAGGTCTCCGTATGTCCTTCCTTACCAGGTTTCCCTTCTGGTATACTATGGTTTCCGCAGCAATCATTTCAGTATACAGCCAAGAATGTTTCGAAACAAGGCGAGCCAAAGTCCTGTAGTGGTTGTCTGTAAACTCCATCATTGGAGCAATACTGCAACACACGAAAGACCCAATTAACTGAAGCAACATCATACCAACGAAACCACTTAACATCTTATACAAAAACAAAAAAGTTTCACCTGAACCACGGGGGAGAATAGCGAGGGGCAACCATCATAGACTTTTTTTGACAGAGGCAGTTGCGGCGTAATTTCCTTGGTGTGGAAGAATTATTTCCATAGATTAAGTTGGACGGCAATCTGCCACGATTTATTAGCATAAAAGAATGAACATTGGTTAAAGAAGCAAACAAAGTATGGCCAGCAGACTTCATCATCCCTCAAACTGGTGCCCTCTCATGTACCTATCCATTGGATCGAAACCGAAATCACACAAGTGGATGGAATCTTGACCAAGTATAGCTACATATCCACTCTACTCTATGTAAAGCAAAATAATCATTACTGGCAACTATACCAAATGCCTAAGAAAGCACAAATCAGCAAAAGGGATACTTACTTAAAGACTCCATTTTTATAAATGCTTGAGAAAGCACAAATCAGCAAAAGGGATACTTACTTAAAGACTCCATTTTTTTTATAAATGCTTAAGAAAGCACAAATCAGCAAAAGGTATACTTACTTAAAGACTCTATTTTTATAAATGCTTAAGAAAGCACAAATCAGCAAAAGGGATACTTACTTAAAGACTCCATTTTTATAGCCCTAATAATAGTTGTGCAAAAACCCAAAATCTAATAGCAAGCCTCAACTTAATTGATTCCAAGATTGGGAAAAACCTAGCTCAATCTTAGGATATACATACATATAGCTGGTAAGAATAATATATAAAGTCGATTTGAGTTTATCAGCATAGAAATAAAAGTTGAAACTGAAATAAAGAAATAAATTTGTTTGTAGAGATACAATGAAGGGGTGAGAGAAAGTACCGAGGAGATGACGAGAGCTTCGCCGGAGTGTCGGACAGGACACCTGAGCTCTAAGAAGGTAGCCGCCCGGTTCCCGGGTAAGGAATCTCAATGTGTGTGTGGAGGTCTAAGTATCCCTTTTGCTGATTTGTTTTTAATTCACAAATATTGTTATATGTTTTTAATTTTATAAAGAGAAGGTCTCATGAGAGACCATATGTTTAATAATTGTTTTTATTATATCCCATTCCATATTATATTTAATGAAAAAAAATTCATTCGAGGGGTTTATTAACGGTATTTATATCATTTTAAATTCCACTAGATTGGAAATATTAAAATTGGACAACTACTGGAGCAACCATTACATTCTAATCCATTTTTATTTTTAGTTTGACTATCAAAATTCAATTTTGACAACCAAACATGCCTTAAAAATTTTAGGGCAATTTACATCTACCCCCGTTATTTTTTTTATTACAGATCCTTCCCTCTTAGTTAGACAATAACATGTAGCCCGATGTTACACAAAAACAATTACAGATAGCCCCACGAACTTGACTTTTTGCGAATTAAGAGATGGAAGTTACATTTATACCCCTGCCGGAATTTCAGAATTTGGCCTGAGACAAACAGCTTAGGATTTGGTCACGTGCACCGCACATGTGGGGTTATATGTAATTGAATTTTCAGAAAAGGTGGTGAAATGAAAAAAAAATATAGCCGTTGGAATTGAATTTTTGCCTATTTAAACCCCTTCTAACTCAATTTTTGGTAGTTTTCACCTTCTTTTACTTCTATATCTTCTTCCATCTTCAGACAATGAGTGATTCGGGTGGTATTCGTCCGGTTTGCAAGGGTACAAGATGTCGAAAGCGTACTATCTTATCTGTGGGCAATGACGGCAGGTTTTATTGGAGGTGTCCGGCACATGGTTGGTCAGAATGGGCAGAGGAAGAAAATAATGCACAAAGGCGGGGAGAAATGATTCATCCCAAAGTTATATGGGAGTATAATGTTCATCCGACGCATCGATAACGCGTGCAATAAACAGAAGAAATCATTGAAGAACAGAGAGAAGCACAAGTGCAGCTACCTAGACAGCAACAAGTGAAGCATTGCAGGGAAAATGTAGATGTAAGAAAAAGGCCAAGAGAAGACAAATACCATAGGATTAGGCAACTAGTTTGCCTAAACCTTTTACTACTTGCTATGTACCTTTTCTTGCAAATTTGGAAATCATTCATGTAATAGAATATCTTGAACAAGTGCAATATCTTCAACTTACATAATCCATAACATTGAAATGAACCAAAAGGATAATATCTTCAACTTACATAATCCATAATCCATAATCCATAACATTGAAATGAACCAAAAGGATAATAGGTTTTCTTATGGAATTAACATCATAAGAACTGATCCCAAAAAGAAGATTAACAACTATAAGTCTTCAATAGCAAGCAGAAGCTTCACAACTCTAACTCAGTCTGAACCAAACCATGCATTCCACCCTCCACCTGTCTGTCTTCCTTCACCTCTACCATTCCTTCCACCTCTAGCTCTCCCACCACCTCTTCCTCTCCCTCCACCTCTGCTAGTGCCACCAGTTCTTCCAGCTCCCCTCCCTGATCCACTGCTACTGCCAGCTCCCCTGCCTGATCCACTGCTACTGCCAGCTCCCCTCCCTGATCCACTGCTACTGCCAGCTCCCCTGCCTGATCCACTGCTACTGCCAGCTTCCATCCCTGATCTACTGCTGCTACCAAACTCTGTCCTCTGCCTGACATTTCTTCCATTTGTGCCAGCAAACTCCTACCATTCCATACACAGATGGAGCAAACAATCATACAACAATCATACATATTGAAAGCATAGCAATTATACTAAGTTCAAAACACAATAAGAAAGGAGTCACAAGTGTATTGCTGCACTTACAGTTGGAGTAGGATTTTCAGGTGCAATGGGAACTTGCTCTGGGACTTGGTTAGTCATTGGAACTTCATTTTGTGGTGGAGGAACAGGTGGAGCTTGTTGTTGTGCCCCTCCTGTTCTTTGCTGCAACCAAAATAATCCCTTGTTAGCATATGAAAATTCAAAATTAAGTCAAGTAGTACAAGTTAAGCTAGTACTTACAAGTGTTGGGCATTTATTCTTATTGTGGCCTTGAGTTCTGCATAGACTGCACCTTGGAGGTTTCCTCTGCCTATGAATTGGAGCCTTGGATTTGTAGCCTTGTTCTGAGGGATGCCACTACAAGAAATCCCTTATTTAGCTACGACCATTTAGCTACGGAATAAGCCCAAAATTCGTAGGTAAAAGGCACGGCCTACGGAATGCCTACGGAAAATACAATCCGTAGGTAAATGTGTGGTGGCTAAATATTGCCTTTGGATTATGTTCCGTAGCCACTTTAGCAACCGAATGGCCACAGAATATCCACGAAGGTTGGAGGCCACGGGCAACAAATTTAGCAACAGAATTTTCCGTTGCCAAATTAGCCACAGAAAGTGTTTCTTTTTTCTTTTTCTATTTTATTTTATTAATGAACTATGGCAACGGAAATTACGTTCCGTTGCTAAATTTCCGTCACTGAAGTTTTAGTTATCCATTTTCTTTTATTTTCAGATAAAATGCACAAATTTGTTTTTTTTCCAGTTTTATACCACTTGTCAGCACATAAATCCCGTACTAAATTGCAAAAATAATTGACAAATAAAATAATGCTCAAACAAATAATCGTAATATCCATTAAAATTCCAAAGAAACAAAATATCGTCAACAAATATGTCAAAACGTACAAAATATCTTATAAAATGCCAAATTATCTCATAAAACCAATGAAAATAGTCTAAAGTGTCAATATCCAAGTATTACTATGGGTGATCGCCTTGAGTTGGCAGTGGCGGCATCACAATACCTCGCTCGGCAAGTAGAGCAGTAAGGAATGCAATTTGGTCCTGCGTTGGAGCAACCTGGGCTTGAACTTCTTTTTGGACATCCCTCCGGTAGTCCTCACTGAATGTAGAAGATACACATGTTTTTCGAATTGCTCCTGCTCTTGCGGTGCCTAGTCCAGCACTCCCTGTCCCATAAAGGCGCCGCTTTGTCGAAGGAGGGTTGGCCTTCAAGAATATTTCATCGACCTCTTCTGTTGTCAAATTTTCGTTTCTTTTGATAAGTTCCTTCTCCATCGCCTCCTGCCATTTAGAAGACAATCAAGTATTAGAAAATGTTAATGCAGACACAAAACTTATAGAAAGACATTCTTTATATATAAACATTACATACTATTAGAATTGATTAAAGGTCAACAGGACTTGAACACAAGTAAGATACATTTGAGTTTACATAAGAACTTACTCCGATTTTCTTAGATTTCGTATCTTTCTAGCCATCCTGAGACCCTTTCATACCAACACAGAAGACACCAAACAAGCCCATATCCTCTCCCTTCTACTTCTGAATTTCAAACAACATATTTATTAGAAATAGATAAAATCAAAGTATATGCAGATTATATTATATCCACATGGAAAAAAAAAAGTTGATGAAGAATAGTAGATGATGGGAGAACGAAGAAATTTCAGTATAATAACCACATTTCAAAACAATGCATACTCAACGATTCGCGCTGCATCACAGCTGTGGATTTAGAACCATGCAAATTCTGCTCAGAAAATACCACTTTTTCTGTACAGAAAAATGCACATAAAATGTGAAAATTCTGCTCAGAAAATTGTACTTTTTCTGGGCAGAATTCTGCACAGAAAAGTGTAATTTTCTATACAGAAAAATGCAATTTTTCTTTACATAAAATGCACAAAAAATGGGCAAAATTTAGTCAGCAATAGCACAAATGTCATAACCTTACTTAGGCAATGTCCCAGACATGAATATGAGTTGTGTAATCACATTTGTTATAGGCAATGCCCCAGAGATTAACTAGACTTTTAAACGCAAATGTGAAAGGCAATGCCCCAAACATGGAATACTACTTGTTTAAATGCATTTGTAATAGGCAATTCCTCATGTGTAAGAAGAAATGTGCAAACCTTCATCTCATTGAAGTGTTCCAACTTCAACCGTTCAGGGACCATTTTCCACGTGTAGGCTTCCGGTGCTACCTTTCTCCTAATGATATCACCCACCGTGTTCGACGTGTTCTGTGGCCATAACCTATCAAGTAATTCCATCAATCATTAAAGGCACATGAAGTATGGCAAATGCAATGTTTTTATTACGTATAAGAATAATATTACTATGAAATGCAATATAATGAGACAACGAGAATATACTTGTTAGATCCAAGTAGCTCAAGGCGTGGCAGCTGACTTCCTTGTGTAGCAACTCGATTTCCATCATCAGCAACATCATAAAATAAAAATAGAATATTGATAAACAAGAAACAATAATTAAAGATATTCAGCTAACAACTACTATTACTCTATATATTAGTACTACTGGATTTGATTAAAACCAAACGTTATTGGTACAATCACAACTAAATTATACTCACATCATTATCATACGATGTTTTGGAATTTTTACATCTTTCTTAATACTCATGGTTCATGGTAATATTTTTTATTATTTATGTTTCAAAGAGTAGGAACAACGTAGATTTATATAAACTGCTTAGATTGATGTAGCATATATATACCCACGTACAGAATAATTAAACAACTGCAATACTGTATTACGTTAAAGTTTACATGTACATTTGAAAATCATAATATATTCAAAATTTAAATTAACAAACTGGTACAATTTCACAGTAAACACAGGTTAATCTTGAATAAATTCACACCCCATTAACACCAATAATGAATAATCTACTGCAGCTTAGCAAATTCGTACAACTTTAGAAAGAGCTTAAAACTAGCAAGTCAAGACAGGGTAAGATTTCACATTAGAATCCAGTCCCAGCCTAGAGCAACAACAAATGCATTATGCAGTGTTAATTATTTTCGGCGTTGTACGCCTCTTCAAACAAATCCATCATCAACACTACGACAGGTATGGTCTTTGTGAGGAAAATAAATAATAAAAGACGTATTGGACATGTAATAGCTTAAAAGTCTCTGTGAGGAAAATATGAGGAGCTGGACATCCTATGTACCTTTGGTGAACAGTTCCTATCTTTCTCATCCACGAAACATCACCCTCTTAACTGTTTGAGAGCTAATATCCCCCCAATCCCCAGATTACAAGAACTATGTAACACTCACAGCACATTATTACAAGGCATACAGAATTCCACACTATGGAATTAACTAAATCTTGTTTATTACAAGGCATACAGAAATCAACAACCGTTGAGCATCGAGTTTCCCCTAAATTGGGTTAATATCAAATAAACGCAGCATACCTGAAGAAACACGGCATACATGTAATCAACAACTGTAGAGAATCGAATCATACCTGAAGAAACACGGCAGAGCAGTGCGAGAGAGATACAGAGAAGAAACACCGCAGGCAAGCAGAGACCGAAGGAACTGAATGATGAATGACGACTGACTGACTGAAGAAAGAAAGGGTTAAAATTTGAGCAGTTCGACACGATTAATTAAAAAGAAAAAATCGCTATAGCAGTTCAGTTCGTGAAGAAAAGGGATACAAATTTAAAAAAAAAAAATCAAAGGGCCGACCGAACCGGTCCGTTGCCCCTGCAGACCTGTTCGGTCGGCCCACAAATACCAACGGAACCGGTCCGTTGGCAATTTCTTTATTTTTTAAAAACAGAATCAATAGTTTTTATATCCTCTTCTATATTTGGCTACGGAATTATATTCCGTTGTGAATTTTGCTACGGAATGAAACTCCGTAGTCAATCTTCCTACGGAATGCCCTTTCCGTGGCCAAATTAGCAACGAAATGGCGACGAATCTTGCATTGTCTTGTTATTCAGTTGTTGTCCGTAGCTACTCCGTAGCTAATTTCCCTACGAACTGTCATTCCGTAGCGAATATAGCAACAGATTTCAATTCCGTTGTTATATTGGCTACGGACCACCGATCCGTAGCCATTTTAGTGACGGAATGGCAACGGACAATTTGGTTGACCTACCGTTCTCTTGATGTCCGTTGCCATTCCGTTGGTATGTCGTGGGCCGTACAAATTCCGTATGCAATCCGTTGGCATTTTAGCTACGGATTAGATTCCGTAGCTAAATTCCTTTGGCTTTTCCAGGATTTCTTGTAGTGTGCCTAATTCTTACAAGTTGTGGCCTGCCAACTTTCTTCTCTAAAGTTGGTGGTGAGTATTCATCCTGTGTAAGGTTACTAGGCCAGAATCTGTAGTCATCTATGGGCCATATAGTCATGTCATATGTCCTCACATAAGCAGCAGTAGTATGATTGGAGGAGACATAATTCTGAGCATCATCTCTGAGCCAAGTGATGGTTGTCCATGCATGTCTGCATGGAATTCCACTTAGGTCCCATCTGTTGCAATTGCAGGACCTCTTCTCCATGTTCACTGTGAAGGTGAAGTTGTAATCTTCTATCTCAAAGATTCCTCCACCTGATTCAGTCCTCACCATGAGCTTCCTAGATTGTGCATGAGTTTCATTCAACTTGTAGAGAACAGTAGGCATCAAAGGATGCTTCACCAAGGCCCCTTGCTTCCTCCTTACAACAAGTCTCTGCATAACCTGTGCCCTTAGCATCTAAAGCAACAATAAAATAGCATCTAAAGAAACAATAAAATAGCTCATAAACCAATGTGATTACTGCCATACCTCCATCAAGTTCAAGAGTGAGTATGCTCTGATTGGTTCAACCCATGAGTTGAAGCACTCACTCAAGTTGTTTGTGATATGATCAATTTTTGGAGTTGGATCATATGAGTGCCTAGCCCAATGCCCCACTGGTATAGCCATGAGCCACTCATATGCTGGCTCACTCACCTCTCAAATCCTTCCCATGGCCTTGTTGAAACCATAGGCTGTATAGGCTGATGAAGCCTGCCAGTAGAACTTTCTCAGTAGCACACCACTCCACTTAAGCTTGAAATTGTCATATATATGCTTGGAGCATTTCCTATTGATTACATGTGGACACCTCTCCTCAATAATTGGAACCAGGCCCTACATCACAAACACAGTGTTACAAGAGGAGAATTAGTAGACTTATGGAAAGAGAACAAGATAAAAAGACAAGCTAAAAAGATGCCATACCTTCTGTCTGTCAGCCATGAAATGCCAGTGTTTATCTGCATCAAATGGACCAACAAACATCTCAAGGCAGTGGATGAAGAAGCCCCATGACTCCTTGGTTTCAGATTCAACCACACCCCAAGCAAGAGGGAAAATCCCACAGTTGGCATCAGTACCAACTGCACTCAATAGGACTCCACCATACTTCCCTTTTAGGTGACAGCCATCAAAGAACAAAAAGAGTGAGCAACCAGCCAAGAACCCCTGCTTCAATCCAGCTAACCCATAGAAGAACCTCTTGAAGAGAGGTGGCCTTTCTACAGCAGGAGTTGTGTCAATCTCAGAAACTGATCCTGGATTGCTTCTCAAGATCATCTCTCTGTACTTTGGCGCCAACTTATAACCTAACCCAGGATTGCCACCCAATACAAGCATAGCTTTCTCCCTAGCTCTCCAAACCTTCATATATCCAACTGCCACTCCCAATTTTTTTGTAACCCAAGCCTCCAGCTTCTTGGCAGATAGATTTGGATGCTCTTTCAGCTCCAAAACAATCTTATCAGACAACCAATTTGCATCTGCCATCTTTGGATCCACCTTCCTTATACATCTATGCCCACCAGTGTATGTCTTCACCATGATTGAACTACCATCCTCCATCATACTTGCATGTAGTCTCCATGGACACCCCTACATTCAAGACAATATATAGAATTAACATCTCATTACCACAGTAGAAGTACACATACATTAACTTACAATATATCACAATTCATACCTGAGTAATGCCTGCACAATGCACTGTGTATCTGTTCTTCTCATTCTTATCTATAACCATGGTAAACCCCACCTTGAAGAGGTTCTCCTCAGCTCCTTCATAGTGCTAAATACCTGACCCTCTTCAAATTCCTTATCCTCAGCATCATAATTCTCTTCAAATACATCTCCAACCCATGTTCCTTGGGGAGCATATTCTTCAGGCACCTCACTTGGATATGTGACAGGAACATCATCATCACCTTGATTACATACAGAAAATAAGACACATGTCAAGTAGTTGTAATTACTGTTTACAAGAATTAAATAAAATTTTTTTTAGTTAATTGCATACCTTCAGCTTGTTCCTCTCCCTGACCATCTGCATTCTGCTCCTCACCCTCCTCTGGCACATGTTCCTCATCACTATCAGAGCCCTCATCATAATGAAACCATATCTCTCTGTCTTCATCCTCATGTACATTGTGTGTTGGTGGTGCATCAGTCTCCCAATCAACAAATCTTTCATCCTCCTCCTCAGTTACCATCCTATCTCCTCCCTCACCTTCACCTCCACCCTCACCTTCACCTTCACTTTCACTCTGTAGCATATCTCCATAATAACTCTCATCAGATGTAGAGCTTTCCCATTCCTCAACTACCACATCATCTATCTCACTCTCATCCTTCTCAATCTCATTAACAGTTGGGCCAGTTTCATCAACATTATTCTCATGAGTCTCTTTCACACAAGTTTCATCAGCAGTATTCTCATGAATCTCATTAACAACAGTTTCATCAACATTATTCAAGTTCTTCTCATTCACAACAGTTTCATTAACCTCAGGCCTATTCACTCCACTAGCACCAGCTTCACTATTAGGTACAAAACCACCACTCAACTTCTCCAATATCACATTCAAGCAATCCTCCCAATTGACATCCATATTCAATTCATTAGGAGCAAGCTGCTTATCAGGTGTATCAAACCTGGGAATGTAGGCACTATTTGGTGCTTCATGTTCTGGCTCTTTGTTATGAGGAGGTGGTGTTTTTGGATCAGGTTCTGCAACATTTGGATGAGGAGGAGTTTTAGGCTCAGGTTCTGGAACATTATGTGTGGGTGAGGACTGTGTTTCTTGGGTCATTGGTGGAGCACCATCTTCTTCAGTCAGGTCAATAACAAAATCATTTTCACTTGGGTATCTTTTCGGAGCTTTTGGTGGTGGTGGTTTTGATGACCTAGGCCTAAACATTCTTCTCCTCAAAGGTTCACCTCTTAAGGGCACCTCAAAGGGAACATCAACATCATTAGCAACCTGCTTACCCTTCCCTTTACCCTTAGGACTTGCTATTTTAGCTAGAGTCTCAACATACTGCACCTCACAGTGAAGTTCAACTTCCCTAGTGTTCATATTTCTAGTAAACATCTCAGTGACATCATTATCAGTGACAATTTCTAGCATACTACCATTATCAACCTCAGCAAATAGAGAAAAAAACAGAGAATGTTCTTTAGGCATCTCTAGCTTATCCAACACATTCTTATCTAAATCAGCTATGAGTCTCTTATGATTGTACCTCTGATGATTCACATTTGTCAACGTGAATGGTTCCATCCCTCCATGAATACGTATGTTAAAGCGCTGCTCCATAGCTTCAAAACACAGACAAACAGTAAAAAAAACAGTCAAAAGAAAATTCCCAAAACCCTAGTTCGAACTTACAGTGAAATTCTACAAAAAGAAAACACAACGCATACTTCACACTGATCATAACAACGAGTAAAACTCAATATCACAAGAAAAAGTAACAATTTTGTAAAGGGACGAACAAACCTAGTTACAGTCGCCGTTAGCCGCAATTCGACAACCCAATGTGTTCGCTAGCTTCCGATAATCAAGAATACGTAATAATATGGTCTGTATATGAAGATATTATAGCAGATTCGGTCGATTTTGTGAAGTTGCAGAGGTGACGGGTTTGGAGGGAACTGGAGAAAACGAAGGAAATAGGAAATAGGGAAAAGGACATAATAAATGAAAAATTGATGAAAAGGCATTAAATCTGTTTTTTAGCCTTAAGGGCGTGTTTGGCAGGAGTAAAATAAAAAATGAATAACGGCTGAGTCAAATTTTTTCCGACGAATGGGGCTGTGTAATTGTTAAACTAACGAGGGAGAATCCGTAATATGAGGTTCTAATGGGGCGGTATAAGGTAATTTACCCAAATTTTTATTTAAAAAATTTAAAACAAGCTTACATAGGTACATGCAAAGACAAATATGGAGTATCTTTTAAGTTTTTTTTATATTTAACATATATATACATTACAAGTTTACATAAATACAAATATTTTAAGTTATTTTTCTCAATAACTTACATGTTTTTTTTTTCTAGCTAGAAGAAGCTATTAAGTGAATAAACCATACATATATAGATTTTTTTTTTTTTTTTTGGAAAATAGGCTTTAGAAGTTTTTATTTTTTACTTTTTTTTTTTTTTTTTTTTTGTATACTGGTGAAGTGCTGGTGCAAATCAATTTTATAACTCCAGAGCTATGATTTATTGTCCGAATTTTTTTTATCTTGACCTTGCACACATCGAGCCCTGAGCATAGGTAAAATAAAAAAATAGGTTAAATAAAACGTTAACATAAATTGGAACTTTGAAGAAGAAGAAAAAAAAAAAAAAAGAAAAAAAACGTTTTATATATAAAGTTAAAATAAAAAAAATTCATGTATTATATATATTAAGGGGGTCCATTGATTTTTTATACCCTCTTAGCGTCCCTAATAACGAAATGAACCACCTTAGTATATCAATTACATTTTAGTCCAAAGTCAACAAACATTCACTATTCCAAAATTGCATTTTGATGAAACCAAACAAACCTTAGTGTTTTCAAATAAAAAAGATAAAGAATTGAAAGAAAAACTAAGTAAAATAATAAAATAAATTTTAAAGAAAAAAAACTTAACTAAAATTTTTAAAAAAAATTATCTTTATCATCCCTAAAGTTTTGGTACCGTAATTTTTTCGATACCGGAGCTCCAGCGCCGAAAACGGTGGAGCAAGCTGCTCCACCAGCATTAACGGTGCAGCAAGCAACTTGCTCTACCACTAGATCGGTGGAGCACAGCTCCACCATTGCTCCACCGTTACCGGCACCGGAGCTCCAATACCGGAATTTCCAGTACCGAAACTTTAGCGAAGAAGAAGATGGATGGATCTTTAAATTAATTTTTGATTGAAAATATTTATTTTTTATTAAGTCATGTTTGGTTGGAAGTTGTTTAAATTGTTGGTCAACTCAAATGTACTAAAATGTAATTGAGTTTGGACTAAAATGTAATTGATAACACAAGAGGATCATTTATGAGAAAGACCTTCATAGTGAGCCCTTATAATCAATTTTCTCTATATTAAGGCTTAAGACATTGTTTGTTTACAAAATCTTATTTTAGATGGTCAACACAAAAATGTAATTTTGAACTAAAATGTAATCGTTAATATTGTGGGATTGTTTATGTAATTTGACCCACTAGTTATCACTAAAAAGTTATGGAATCAAATTTAACACTGGCTATACTCTAGTGATCATTTTCAAAATTCATCAACAATGGCTTCATAAAATAACCACAATAATTTCCAGGTATAATGTATTGGTACAGCTGATTCCAAGCTCCAAGAGCTTCGGTTCCTCTCCCAATCGGTTCAATCCAATCTCCACCTTCTTCCCCAAAAGTAATGAAATTTCCTCGTGTTATAAATATGATGAATGACATGAGTTCATGACTCTTTTTATACTTCATTTATGTACTTTAGTTATAGTTATCATTATGTAAAGTGAGAGTTACAAACTCACTTAGTTATGGAGACCCTATAAATAGGGATTCAACTTGTACCTTGATACACACTAGAAATAGAATGACATTCTCCCCTCTCTTCTAACTCTTTTATTCTTGCAAGAAGTCTATTATCTTATGAAAAGGTTTGATTTCTCCTGCCTTTTAATTTGTTTATTTTGACGTTCTGTAGCTTGTATGTAGATTTCTCATGATTCATCACCTCGATTAGACAAATAAGGAGAATTAAGCTGTGAAGTAATGTAATTGTGCGCATAATATAGTCAGTTCACTACAAATTAAGTTGTAAATCAATACTATATTAGGGCTATTTTATCAATTTTATGATAATGTATGTGTTCAGGTAGAGGTGACAATTGTTGATGTGTCTACTAGTCAGAAAGATGCTGGAATGGTCATTGGGCGGCTGAAATCTTCGTTAGAGTTTCCTGCTGCTAATGAAAGTCGTACGGTTGGAATAACTATGTTTGGAGTTACTACTCCTTGTGTCAATGCTGCGAAGGATAGGTTGGCTCAAGAAGGGTATGAAACATTGGTTTTCCATGCTACTGGAGTAGGAGGGAGGGCGATGGAGGATCTTGTTAGAGGGGGATTTATTAAGGTACTTATTCATCAACATTTGTATCAAAGCTCACATGATATTCCTGCTGCATTTTAGGAAATGAGAGGCCATAGCTACCAATACTATGACTTTACCCTTTACAGGGAATAAATGAAAACTATCGTAGTAGATAGCTACTTCCTATCGAGTAATATGACTTTTCTGATTCTATAGCACTTGCGTCTTTGTGTTACATAGGGTGTTTTGGATATTACGACAACTGAAGTAGCTGATTATGTAGTTGGAGGAGTCATGGCCTGCGATAGTTCCCGGTTTGATGCTACACTGGAGAAGAAGATACCCATGGTTTTAAGTACTGGAGCACTGGATATGGTGAATTTTGGGCCCAAAGACACCATAGCTTCAAAATTTCAGCAAAGGATAATTTATGAACACAATGATCAGGTGATGGTTCACCAGCATAATAACTAGATTCTCGAAGGAGTGAAAGTTTATAGGTGAGCACTGTTGGTAAGAGGTAACAACTTAAACTCTAAAGATGTCCGACAAATAATTTTCCAAAGAACGGTACCTGTAGGCCTGACAAAGAGATCAACTTGGTCCAATCTGAACCAATCCGTGAAGATTCCAATCGACATGGTGGTAGACTGGTAGATAGATAAGAGACTCATTTTATCATCCACCAGACCTGTATCTCTGACTATCTGAGAAAAAGAAAGAGATACCCAATAAACAGATGACAACCTCCTAGCTGAACTCAAGGAGTAAGCTCAGAAGGCAGGAGTGCTAGACAACTTGGGGGAGCCAAGGGACGTGAACTCACTCACCGGTCAGGCTGGGGTCTCCTATCCCCCAAAAAGCATGCTGGTAAAATAGCAGATAGCTCATTTAGTGAGTCCGTTGAGATCCAACTTTATCCAATCCAACCCTGGATTTTGATCCATCAGGATAAAATCTATGTGGACTTGAATTAAATTGCCAGGCCTAGCTACCCCCAATCGAAATTCGACTAACATACATAAATAACAACTACACAATTTAAGTCTGATGAATTTAAATTCATCCAAATCCAAAATACTTTACTAAATCCACAAATCTGATGAATTTACAACACAACTACACAATTTGCAGCACCAACAGAATTCAGTATCCTTCTTGAATGGTCTAAGAAAACAGGGACCACCAGAATGTGATCCTACTAAAAAGCTATCGGAACAAAACATACCAAACACAGCCCTTAAGTTAACCTTGAGTTGGAAAGATCTGGTTGACCAACAAAAGTAAACAGCATAACCCAGCTCTCTAAGCTTTGCCTTGAGCTGTGAAGTCACTATCACTCCTTCCTTCACTACTTGATGATGAAAAATTACCGCTTTTGGGACACAAACCGAATTCCTTGCTTCCCCAGTTCGAAGTTCTTGGTCTTCCCTTCATCCAGAGCAATCGAAGCCGTCGTACCCTCGAGTACTTCAAGTACTGTTCCCCTATGCCTGTGGAGGGCAAAACAATTATGCCTTTAGGGGTGAAATAAGACACAAAGTAAGACATTCAGAAAATGTCAAATGCGAAGGAGTGTGATCAGGGAACTGAGCATTGTTATAAAATAAAAACATGTAAATGATTTATGCTTTAACAAAATCTATTCGTGCCAAAAAAATTATATAGGAAATCCAATTAAATGAAATTAGCAATTTGCCTAACAACAACCCTGGAATTTGATCTTGAAACTAAACTATAATAAGCACCCTCCACACTCTGCTAGCAAAGAAAAACACGAGATGTGTATGTAGAGTGTAGACATAAGGCAATTATGTCTTTACATATTTCATATTGTTTGCTAAACTTCCAAAATCTGAACAATCAATCAACAAACATCTATGTGACCATAAAAATTGAGATCTACCTAGGCAGACTTTTACTTATCAGTCAATATTAAATGCAAGATCACAAATCTACATCAGCACACAATGCGTCTCCATCAGTTAATGCACACTATTTGGTTGCAGGCTCAGTAGTACAGATCTATCAATTGATTAGTACTAGAATATACAGAACACAACATGGTACTTCAAAATCATCTTATATATGAAAATATATTTGATATACTGTACCATGCTACTATTTGACATTACTTTCCCTTTAAGAGTTTAACAATATGAAGAGGCATATCGTCTAAAGATTTTATAAAACAAGAAGATTCTACTAACCAGGAGTTATCTGAAGTATCGTGAACTTCCACTCTTTTTCCAGCAGCATCTTTGCCCAGTTTCTGCAATATCCAGTTGGCATCAGTGAAATCCTTAATTGTGTTGTCTTCACCCCATTGGGATGGTTGGGACGGTTCTTCATCACCCAGTCCTGGTCTTCGGCGCTTTGATCTTTGACCCCTAGTATAAGTTATCTCATCCTTTCCAGGAAGAGGTATGAGATTTTGAGTTTCAATTTTTGATGGCGTACTTTGGCTTCCGCTACTTGCATTTTTAGGAAGCTTAAACTTCAGATAAGGCTTGCGATCGTTTTCAGGAGCCTGGGAAATTGATAAGGTATTACTCTTGTCATCAATCAAATCACCAGAACTAGCAGGCCTGTCTTCTGCAAGCTTCATCGTAGAATATCTGCTCCTCTTGCCAACGGGCATTCCAGATCTGATGTCTTCAGTTCTTCTTTTCCAAGTAAAGAGTGTGTGTTTTTAGGAGAAATAGATTCATAGCCATCCTCAGGTTCCCCTTCAGAAATATGCAAGCTAATGTTAGGGACACATTAAATGACATTCTTGAGGTTTATCAAGTGATAAATTTCTCATAACTTAGTGGTACCACTCAATTGACATGCAAGGTCTTTTTAATCTGTTCACAGGGCAAAAAATAAGGGTAAAATTAAGAAAACAAGTATAAGTTGAGAATAACATACCATTAAAAGATGCCAAATCTTGTCCCTTTCTCAAACTTGAAGCTTCAAATTTTGGAGGGGCTGTTGTATTTTTATTTCGCCCCAAATGTATAACAAGCTTTTTTCCCTGAGCAGTCTTCGGCAAGCTGCTCTGAGTCGCAAGGCCCTCGTCAATAGACAAACCATGGGGTTTAGCACTCCTTATTTTGAGAGTTCTTGGCGCCTTGTTTCCATTTCCAGCCGTAATCTCCTCAACATACTTGTGTTTGGAAACGCCTGCCTCATTAACTGAGCAAACACCTTCTGTTAAACTTCCAGCAATGGGAGAAACAGTATCAAATTCAGCGGAAAGTTGCATCTCCTCATTCTTGTAACCCCCAGTGGTGTAGCCAAATGTCGAACCGTCACTTCTTTTGCTAATCAAAGATGCACCATTCCCCTTCTTCTTGCCAGATTTCTTACCTGATGCTTTTTTACCATATTCTTTGCTCTTTCTTGGTGAATTATCGCCTACACCTTTAAGAGAGAATTTCAGAGACCGGCCATATTCATTCTTTACCGCAGGTGCGCCCTCTTCATCATCTGAAAAAGGTGAAATGTCGAAAATCTCTTCCTGTGTTGGCAACCCAGCAGCTGCCCTCAAGCTTGCTATCAGATCCTTGTCAGCTTCATCCCTGCGTTTCCAAAGCTCCTGCACAGCCTCCTCCATAGTCTTAACCTGGAAGGAGAGCGACTTAATAGTTGACAATACATGGAAAAGAGACTCTGCCAGAAATACAGGAATACCTACCTGACGGCATTCTCCACGACATGTAGGACAAACATATTGCAGATTTCCATCAACTTGAAACTGCTGGTATTTGGCATCACTGGGAAATTGTTTCACAGTGAGAAAACATAACAAAAATAGAATAAAGAGACAGAAGATAACATCAGAAATGTTAAAAGGAAATTTCAATATAAAGGCCAGATGATAAATAATGGCAGAGCAATAAAATAAAAAAGAATAGAAAAAAAAGCAGCATTTATTGCATAGTGTCAGCACGCAATACATAGCCATAAACCAACAAGTGTTACTTGGTGGGTCCTGACGTCTATATCGAAGTACGGAGTCCAAGTCCACTGGAATGAAACAAAAACTCAAAAAGTAGATTTCAGCTCGTAGAGCCTACAGCTCTAATCAACATAGAAGCTGAAAATTTGGTTGCAACTTCCACGTCCCATTATATTCTTAGTTTCTTACAATTTGTTTAAGGAAAGCTACATTATTACTTTGTCGCTAGATGATCGAAGTATTGGACCCACCAGACATCTAGTAATAAACAACCAAACACAAACCTGATTTCTCATATCAAAACATTATTTTATTTTCGGGCCCACCAACACAACCACCAAAAATACCACATAAAACCCAAATGATAAGAACCATGCGGGACGGAGGAGTATTTGGCAACATCCAAAAAATAATAGAAGTTTGGCAATTCAAAATCTCCAATTTGTCATGCAGTGTCTAATTTGCACTTTTTCTCAAGATTTACTAGTATCTTTCAATTTTTAACAGATATGGCATTAAATGTGTTTTAGCTGACACAAGGAAAAATTCATACAATGTTATAATCCACAAGGTGGCCCTAGATTCCTAGGTTTATTTAGCTGATCTCTTTCCAGAAAGCTTCTGTTTCTTAAACATATCCACAAACAAAAACCATATTAAAATCAGACTGTCATGAGAAACCTCAACTAGCAAAGCAAGAAACTATCAATTTCCAATCAAAAAATACAAATAGCACTCAAGGAAGAAACCAAATCCAAATTTCAAGCACGGTATGAAGGTCACAACGGTAATAGATTAGAATTTCACACAATGGCAGAACCTTAAAAATCCTTTCACGAGTATTCTCTGAGTGCTAATAGAGACCCAATTTACAAACTACGGGGAGACAGTATCATATTTAAGCCTCTAAGGGAAAGATATGTCAATCAATGAAAACATAGAGCCAGGAGGACTAGAAGAAAGAAAACCTTATCCCGTCACAGGGGCAGTGCACCCATTTTTCACAGATATCACAGCAAACCATGGGAGTTGACTCAGAGTCTCTATACACCTGAAAGTTTAAACTCACACTAGTAAGAAATCAACTTTGATGCCTTATAGTCAGGCATGGACATTTATACTCATAACTGCAACCAGAGTTATTACTTGAGCATCCAGTCAAAGAATATATACCTTCAAACAAACTGGGCAATAATTATTCTTCACAAATAATCTTCCACAAGCATCGCAACAAGTATACCCTAGAAACCATCTGCAGCATTTCAAAGTTAAAGAACATTAAGTGCAGATACCCTAGCTTAATTCCTCATGTGTGTGTGCTGGTATAAGTATCGCGGCAGGAGGGCGGGGAGAATAACCATGATTTTAAGAAGCCAAAAAAGGATCCCCAATTCACCATGGCCAAAAAGAAGAAAAAATGTATGCTCATACCTTACACTCAGGCCATTTCCAGGTACAGAAGAACCACAGCTGTGACACTTGGTATGCTTGGGACACAAATAAGGCCCATGGCCAACATTCTGCAATGTTTTAGAAGGAAAAGCATAAGATGAATGATTCTTCAATATGATTTTTAATTACAAAATCATCACGCACCTTATGTGGAGGTTGCTGACAGTAACAATGATGTGCAGCATCACACCTTTTACAGAACATAAATTTACTTGGATCTCCAGTTCTGCGACAGACCTGAAATATGAATTTTAATAAAAATCATACCAAGGTGAGAATCAAAAAGTTGAACATGCATAAAAAGACATCTACATGACATTCTGAAAATGTATATCAATTTAATGGACAAAAAAACATACAAAACAGCCATTAACTCATATCAGACCCAGACTTTAAAGGGGAGAAACTAAATGTTAACACTTTTCTAATCCGCAACAATTCTCAGTCCCTCCCTTTTTTTAATCCGGGTAGCACGGATACGGATTACCATGTGATACGTGAACCTCGATAGGTCTCAAAAGATGGGGATACCAATACATTTATTTTTATCAAATATATTTAATATAGTAGAATTACGTAACTTATATAGAGATTTTATGAAGTTATATACAGTAACTGGCTTGATAGCGAGTCACCTTAACCATTTCTTTACCAACATTAGTTGTTTGTCGAGTTTCTATTTTTAAGCCCCCTTTTACTAATTAACAGCGAATCAAAATTTACGATATTAGGTTTCTTTCCAAATATTTCAACAAGAAAAGTCAAAGAAGAAAACGATGGCTCATTGCCCTTTTTCAGTATCATGAAGTATCTGTATCGAATACTACTCCTGTTCCTGTATGCCTGGCCTGACATCCTAGGTCTTTATCCATACCCACTGTCGTCAATAGCAATAGCTCTAATAAAAATAAAATTTGCCAATAGTGCCAACGATCTCACTAAACGACGTACTGTAGCTTAGCGATGCCTTAGCACTATGAGCTAGAACCTTGTCACTTCGTGAATAACAGAGAATATAGGATGCTATGCTCAAAGATTTCTATTTTTATCCAATGTTTTTAACTAACTTAAACAGTTAGGTTTCCAGATTGAGATGAAAACCAGATAATATTGGACTCCCACACTTGAAGGGCAAAACCATCACTAAGTGCCCCCACCTCCCAGAAAGGAAAGAAAATGGCAGAAGGTGTGCATGTATCAGTATAACATTACCTATTGCATTTCTGCGAAATGGTTTTTCCACGACTGAAAGAAGTTATGTACTAGGAAAAAGCAGAACCATGAAGAAAACGATATCAAACGATATCAAGGCTTACAAATCTCGTCATGACAATTATACTAATGATTAGTAAAAGTTGGTTTGATGATTAATTACGCATTTATATATATATGAAAGTCAAATTTATGTGCTTTCATTAAATTATATCGTATTATCTTTCAAAAAAAAAACTTTATGTGCTTAGAACTATATTACTACGTGTCTTACCCATTTACATTTATAGTCTGTTAGTTAAATTAGCTGAAGTATATGATTGTGTCCTTTTACATGTTTGCTACACAAAAAAGGAGTACACTAGCAACTCTGGGTTGTCTTTGCACTCACAATGTCCGTATCAAGTCAACAGTATTTCTAATATCCCCACCAACGAGTCTACATATACGAAGACCCTGAGTTGGCATTCTTAATGGACTCTTAACTTGCAAATTAATAGACCTGAAGATAGTTGAATACTAAAGGATAGCATATGTGGTGGGTGGCAGCCATATTTCATAATTCTGTCGAAATAACTTTGGTAAAAATACAAACCCCTATCTCCGAAGATATGAACTTAACCCAACGTGGGAAAAAAAACACACACACACATACACACACTCTATAATAAGTGAAGCTATATTAACTTCTCTATATAAACAAGACCATGTGACTCTTATAGCTCAAGACCGACCAACTCCCCAACATAACTTTAACATTACAGGTAAATTACCTGATTATAATAAAATATCATCTCCTAACAGAAACAAAGTGTACTTTCGAACGAAACTTTTTTTCTTTCCTCCTTTTTTTTTTTTTTGAACAAAAGATTGAAAGAATACGGACTGCAAAACTAGTACTAGATTGTTAACAAAGTGGTCACCTTGTCGTCTAGTATGTCAAGACTAAGTCTTGTCATGAGTAAATGGTCAAAAACTAAATCCTTCGAAACAAGGAAACACTTCCCCAAACAGAAAATTTATATTTGTGGACAGTAATGTTATTCTGAAGGCAACAATATAGGTCCTACGAGGATGACTGTCTATATAAATCAAGGTGGTTTACAATCCCACCATAATTCAAGAATACAGGAAACCCAAGGGACTATCTCTCTATTTCCACCCAAGACATTCGAACTAAACTTATAAACCCTCAAATAATAAGATGTAGGTGTCTAGCCATTACCACCACCACCCCCGCCCCCCTGGGGGGAAATGAGCCGTGTCCCCAAGGGTTAAACTTGACCCTTCAGTCTACCTTGATGAAATTAAAAAGGATTTTTATTAGGATATTAATTACTATAAGGTATTTCACATTCTAGTTTAGTAAAAATTTCTATTATTTGGTAACTTAGAGCATTATAGATTATAATGCTTCCGCGCTAAAGTCTAGTTTATCCTATGAAAGAAGGCTAGCAAGCTGGAGTTTAATCACATTTTAATTATTATTGATTCGATATTGAAGATTGAGAGTTCCTCTCACATGTTTTAAGTAGTACAATTCCATAGCTGTTTGCTATCATACTCTTATTGTAGACTAGCATCACGGGAGGGCGAAAGAGGCCGTGTTAAGCAAGGTAGATTTTTAGAATTCAGATGGATAGCCAACTGGGATCACTCAGGGGTACAGAGAACTCTTCTTGCAGATGATTTAACCCAGAACACAACAGATTAATTCCTAACAAGTCAACCCCCCACCCCCCAAAAAGAAAGAAAAAAAAAAAGTAAAAAAACCCAGCCTCCTTCAGGGTTGTCCTCAAGCCTCGATTGTGAACGATGGAAAGTCTGCAACAGGAAAATAACTGGAGAGGCGGTTCAACCACATAATGTTACTAGAATTGTTGTTACCACTACACAACCATCACGGAAAACACAAGGCAGGAGGTGTGAGAGTTTAGCCACAATGGAAACACGAACAGTTGTTTCTCTTTCCAATGCATGAATTCCTTTTAAAGCCCATTGAGTACAGTTGTCATAATGCGGAATGGATTCTACACAATGAGCTGCCAAATCCTTTTCCCGAATTAGCTACAGTTCTACCCTCAATTGATACACCCTCAACTCATTCACCACAGGATTCGTTGAGTATAGGTGAATTGGGAATTGGATTTTAATTTTTGAGTATGTGGTACCCAAAAACTCAGTGGTGGATAGATGCCAACAGAGCTGCAAGATTATGTGACCGACATGCTGAATGAAGGATTAAGTTTAGTTATGAACACTTGTCTTTTTTCCTTTCTCATTTATCGAAGAAGGCAAAAGAAATTGACAGAAAAAATACCGACAAAAAAACCCTAAGAATATGACTATCTAATATAGCTATTTATTTATTACTTCATACCTAAGCACAATCATTATTGTAACAGAAACAAAATATTTTTCCTGCAAACTACTAAACTATGACAGATCTAGTAATACAAAAAAGCATGAGTCTTCCATAGAGCACAGAATAAACATGCACAATACTACAAGTTAGAACACCTGTAACATTATACAGTAACGTCTGACACATACAAAGTACTTCATCAATTTCCAAGCGATACCTTCATTCAAATATTAATTAACAGCGTATTGATGTTTTATAGTAACACTTGCTTTTGCAAAAGTAATCAGATGACTAGCTTCTCTCAGTGGAAAAAATGACATCAGTATTTTTACCTCACATGTACGGCAAGAGGGGCAAGTCCAGGAACTCCAGTGAAACAGATCTATACCAAATAATAACATCACAGTTAATTCCAAGCATTTGATCAGCAAGGTACAATTATAAGTTACAGTACCTCGATTTTGCGACCATGATTTCAAACAGGTCCTGTGATACCTCTTGCCACAACTATTGCAAGGTAGCATCTTTCTTGCCCTTTCACTTCCCTCATTATCACCGCGAAAGCATAACCGGCACATTATTTTTGAATTTGACAGACCTTGCTCTTCTCCAGCAGTATCCTCCACGGAAGTCTGTATAAGAAGAAAACAATTCTGTCAGTATTTGAGAACAAAGTAGTATGTTGAATAACTTAGGGCATATAGTCGTGAGACCATTTTTACATAACAGTAGGGAACTCATAGTGCATACTATAAAGCCCCTGGGCTAATGCAACATCTTGCAAACTAATCGCACGAGGGAATCGGCGCAAACTAAACGTCAAGATAGGAACAGTATTTAAATGGGGGATGCAAGAAATGGTATTATTTCAATAATAGTTCACGGTCAGAGTTATTTATCGTGGAGAAAGTTCGAAGAAATACTTGATTTTGGTTTAGGACTTGAAAGGCATTCTGCTCGTCTATTTCATTCTCGGATTGGTGTAGAGAACCAGTATTGTGTTTAGGTTTGTGGGGATTCCTGTATCACTGGAAGGTGATTATGTATGCTACAATTGTACTCGTTTAGAGAACATCCCTTGTATTCTTCCATTTTTATCATGAGTGAAAAACAAAATTGCCATTTCCATAAAAAGACGAACCAGTGCCACAGGCCAGGACCTAAAAGGCATGGAAACAAATTTGCTGCCTCAGAGAATCAAAACCGAGACCAAGGGCAAGTTATCGGTTATCCCCTCTTTAGCCAACAGCCAACTACACCCAGCCATGGTAGAAATATTAATAGAACTATTAATACTACGCATACATGATCACTGGATATCATACTACAATCAAGAAAGGTGTACCAACTCAATCTTTCTCTTAGGAAATCAGCTTATAAAACTTCTTATTAAGGGTATTATAATAATACGAGAAAATGCATATATGGCTAGTTTACTTTAATTACTATTATAGAGTTCCACATGGTCTCTAACTTCACGGTTTCATGTTACCGTTGCAGTTCCTGTCTCGAAAACCATACTCAGCCATCCGTCAGGCGGGCCCACACAAATAAAAACCACTCTGACGTCCCTCTTGCCATTCTCTCTCACTTTTGCCATCTTTCCTTTTCCAGAAACAACACTACTAATTCCCCATACTAAATTTACTGAATTCATTTTGTTCATTATATCATTAAAAAACTGACCAAAATCTCTTTCTTGGATCAACTAATAATTCATCTATGACATATCTCTAATTTAAAATACCTCCGAACCATTATTGTGCATTTTTTGTTACTGAGCATTGCATTTCAAATTCATAAGCAAATATGGGAGTTATAAGGTGGTGCAATGGAAGGGAGCTGGAGTGGTGAAGGAGAGGTGCAGGGTCTGGCGGAGACATAAGGTGGTTTAGGTGTGGAGGTATAAGGTGGTGTAAGATTTTTGTATAGAAGTAGTGTAAGAGTATAGTTGTGGTATTTTCCGTTTCAAAAAATAAAATAAAATTCATAAGCAATATAATTCGAAGAAAAGGTTAGACAAATAGCATGTTGTGAATCAAATCTATACAAATAGGGTTTTCCTCACTAATCTCGAACTTTATCTACCATCCACGAAAATAGGAAAGATTTTGCAAGCCTTCAGAGTGACTGGAATAATATCGACATCACTCGTAGCGTGATACGCTCATACTAGTCAATTAACATATCAGAGTTTAAATGTATATTACTTGCGCTGATAATCACACAGGTTTCACCAACTAAACCTCAAATGCATCAGCGATACAGAAACAAAACAAATTTGTCATGTTATCAATCATTGCAGTGAGCCACAATTCTCCACAGTACTATCTAATATGGTGCATTTTCTAAGTCCACAAGCAGGAGACAGTTAAGCCAACAGAGAAAAGCAAACTGGCCACGTGGCATGACCATCGACTAAAAAAGTTGTAGAAACATGCCCATATATATAAAGCACTATTACTCCGGAGCCAGAATTCAACCTATGACTAATCGTCACAATGATATTGACATCTTTGAGATCGCAGGAAAACGTATCAACCTTCATTTCAAAATATTGCAACACTAAGCACATTAAATTACACCACAGCCACAAGTCAAAACAAGTCAACTAATCATTTGATACGATACCAGAAACATATAGTACTAATCAACTCATTCTCACCAGTTCCTGCATCCAACACTGGGAACCAGAGAAAAAAAAAAACTAGAACAACAACAGCATTGCCATCACAGGAAAATGTATCAACCTTCATTCTCAGTCTCCATCAAAGTTGAAACACTAATGACAAAAATTACACCACACTCAAAACAAAGCAAGTAAGTATCCGAGAAGAACGCCATCGGCATTGAGATCACAAGTGTCTCAACCACAAAATTAAAACACCAGTCACATAAATTACACCACATTCAAAACAACACAACCAAAACAGTAACATAATAACATAGAAAAAGAGCTATACCACAATATCACCAGACTCAAACCGCTTAGCATAATCCTCCGCCACAACAGAGGCCGCCGCCGCCTGCTTCTGCAGCGCCGCCCTCTTAACCTGCGCCGAAGCCGCAGCAGCCGCCTCATCCACCACCGGAACCGGAACCGGCGGCGGCTCCGGAGCGCTAGCAACCACCACCTTCGGCACCCAAACCTGAACCATGGCGGTTTCCTGCCGCGGCTCCGGCTCGCGAATAAACCGCTCGAGCAACTCCACCTCCTTCTCGTACTCCTTCCTCGCACTCCTGCTCTGCAGCCTCGCCGGAAACCCTAGGTCGCAGTAACATATCCTCTTGCTGCACAACAAAATCACAGACAGTCATTAATTAATTAATTAATTGTAATTGATCCAATTGATTTGATCGATAAGCTTGTATGTAGAATCTATCGATACAGAAAGAGAGTGTATGTCTCTGTATGTGTATGTAAGTGAATGTATGTGAATAGAATTGAGAAAATTAGCGAGCGAAATTAGAGAGAGAGACCATGTAATTGGGCAAGCGACATGAAAGGCCGCCATTTTTCTCAAATCGTACGAATTATTTCGAGTGTTTAAGCTTACTGATGTGAGTTTTATTTTTCTCCGATGGACAAAATCACAAAATAAAAAACTTAAAATAAACCCAAAATATTCAGAAGAGAGAGAGAGATGAATTTTGGAAGAGAGAAGAGAGAGAAACAGAGACAATTTTCCCCCAATTTCAATTAGATGTGTTTGGTCTTCGGGGTAAAAGGGAAATTATCAAATTACATTTAATTGTATTTTCCTTTTCTTTTCTTCTTTAATTTATTAATCTGAGGGTGGTAATTTAATCTGAGGGTGGTAATTTTCAGATTGAGTCCCTAGAGTTTGACATAATTGTACATTTGACCCTCCTGTGAGATTCCATGGCTCCCCGGGCTTTTATAATTTAGTGCTTCTTTGTGTTTTTCTTTGCTATACTAACCCAAGTAATTTTTAAAAAGATGATGTTACAAATTTATATGCATTTTGTTTTAAATGAAATTGACCGAGAATAATTTAAGCTATAAAGTGTTATTATATCTAATATTACCGGTATCTAAAATGTGATATTGCAAATTATTCATGCATTTGTTTTAAATGTA